>JBBMKA010000001.1:420401-448979 GCA_037833695.1 Sechiopsis laciniata
TTTTTGAAACTTTTCAAAGTCTAGGGGTATTTTTGACACAACCCTCATAGTATAGGGGCATTTTGTATAATTTAACCTTTCTTTTATATATTCTGCTGTTTTTCTCACTATTTTCAAAACGGAAAACTTTAATAATATTACAAAATCATCATCAAAAAAATTACAAAAAAATATAATGATCAAAAGTAGTTTTTTTGCTAGTCTTGCTCCCTTACAATCGATTCAAACTTTTTATACCACTGTGCCTGTTTCAACCAATAAAAACTTTTCTTTAACTTGCATATTAATTTCTCTTTATCTTTCTCCTCAAAATTCTATGGCTATTCCATATAAATTTCTTTATTCATGTCTCCGTAAAGAAATGCAATTTTAACATTCATCTACTCAACTTTTAAGTCAAGGTTAGCGTCTTTCAAACCAAGAACACAAATTGAAGGCATCTTAACAACAAGAGCAAAAAATTCAATCAAATTCGATACCTTCCTTCTTATTGGACCCTTTGACTACTATTCTTGCTTTATAACACGACCTTGAGGTATTTTTTTACTGTTTCACTTGATAAATCTACTTATTTCAAAGTGCAGCTTTTACTTTAGGCAATTTTACAAGTTCAAAAGTGTGATTTTCATGTAAGGGTTTTATCACATCTTTCATTGCATCAATCCGCTCTCTTTTGTACTCATCTTCTATACATTTTCATAACTCTCATGTTCTCTCTCGTCAGTTAATAGCACATAATTAATCATTAGCCGTATATCTTGTTGACGAGCGTTGATCTCTAACAGACCTTTTGGACTAAAACATATGTAACACCTTCAGTTTCTGACAACTATTCCTGAACTTGTTCATGTTCTTCTACCACATCGAAATTATCAAACTGATTATTTTGAATCTCATTCTAATCTATGTAGAAGTTTGTGCCAAAGGAACTACATCTAAATCAATAAGATCATCACTATGTATACACTCTATTTCATATGTTTTCTTAATGTCTTGTATGATTTTGTCTTCAACAAGCACAACATCTCGACTTCTAATGATCATACAACCTGTAGTGAAATTCATCTTGACCATAATCAAGGAACGCATGACATGATCTGGTCTTTGCATCAAGATATTTGATCATTCATCTTTAGGAACATGTATGGAAATTTTTTAACCAAAGACACATAGGTAACTATAAGATCGATATATCTTTCTTTGATAAAATTTGGTTAGAGACTTCAAATCCCAAAGGAACACATGGGTGTGAGATTCAAAACATGTACAATTACACTCAATGCTTCACCCCTGAACGTTTGACTAAATATGACTGTGAAAGCAAACATCTCACTCTTTTCACTCATATCATGTTCATTCTTTTAGCCAACCAATATAGTTGAGGAGTCTTAAGAGGCGTTCTTGAACGTCATATACCATGATCGCTACATTCCGTCAGCTGATCAGCAATATGTTGATTGTCTCAACAAGCCATTTAAACAGTTTCAATTCCAGCTACTAAGGTTCAAACTTGGCCAAATTAAGCTACCCCTTCGTTTAAGTGGAGCGAATGCTCAAGTCATGCCTTCCACAACCCCACGTGATTTAGTCAATAAGATATGTTAGTTATTGTTTTATTTATTTATTTTTAATCATTGTTGCACGTATCCTATAATTTAGATTTAGTTGTTGAGATTGGCTTAAATCTCATTATAATGTTTGTATATCTAAATACGTCTACGAAGTTGTTCACTAAAACAAAGAAATAATACAGAAGCCTTGTTCCAATATCTCTCACGTCTTCCCCATGTATTATTTTTGCGGTGGCAGATGACTTTAGTAGTTTGGTTGGTATTAATTAATGTCCCGTTTGATAACCATTTGGTTTTTTATTTTTGGTTTTTGAAATTTAAGTTTATTCTTACTCAAATTTCTTACAATGTGTTCCATATTTCCTACAATGTATCCATATTTCCTTAAGAAAGTACGTGAATGTTAACCAATTTTAAAAAATAAAAACTAGCTTTTGGAAACTACTTTTTTTGTTTCTAAATTTTAATTTGATTTCTACAAAAATAGGTAAGATGTAGATATTCAAGTAAGAAAAAACGTATGATAAGATAGTTATTGTAAACATAAATGTCAAAAACTAATAACAAAAAATCAATGAAGCTTAATATATTGATTTTTTGTTTCAAAGAATAATATGCAAAGTGAAGAAATGTGATGAACATGTTTGACTAAAATAAGGTGACAAGATTTTTTAGATGAGACATCAAATCTAGCTAAACACATCTCTTTAAGATATGTTTTCTATTTTTTGAAAAAAACTATATTTGTTTTCTACTTTTTGCATTACAATTATTAGGCATTCGGGTCGGCAAAAATCCTTTCAACATTGAGTCTAGATTGAGTCGAGATTGCTAATGAGCTTTTATATAGGTGCAAAATGGAAAGAGTGAGTTCCTTTCCTATATTTTGAGGTAAGATGAATAAGAATGATCATCAGAAAGTCACTCTCTTTCCAGTATTTTGGGGGCACGAGTAATAATTTCTCTATAATTATTATTTATTTTTTTATAATTACTATTCATTCTCTATTATTTCATTCCACACATAATTATTTTTTATTCTTTCCACAATTACATTTCATTCTTTCATAATTATTATTTAAGTTTCTTATAACCATTGTTTATACTTTATATATAGATAATAATTGATCATTATAATTATTACCTGCATCTTAAATACACGTAATGATTTTCTATATAATTTTCTATCTTAATTATAGATAATCTTTTTTCTATATTAATCATTTTCCTCGTTTTTTTTTTTATTGTATTTTCATATTTTTCATAATCATTTTTATTTTCTTGACCCAAACGAAAAAAGAAAACTTAAGTTACTTGACAATCATTTCATTTCTCTATAAGATAAGAAAACATTTTAAATTCCTAATTAAATTTTAAAAACAAAATAAATTTTGTAAGAGGTGAATAACAAAATCATGAATATTTAAGTAAAAGTAATATTTATAGATTTAATTTTCAAAAACCTAAATAAAAGTTATTGATGACCTAAAATATCATCTAATAAACTGTTTTTGGGTTTTCCCTTAAAAATTTCACGAAACGTTTATAGGGTGATTTTACTAAACCCTGAGTTTTTACTTTAATTTTTTCTGTTTAATTTTCGTCACTTACTATATTCACTATTTATCTTTCGTCAAATGACCTCACACACAAGAGAACAAAAATATTTCTTTTCTTATCATTACAAAAAATTACAAAAATAAATACTTCTTAAAAGTACTCATCGTGAATTTGGCGAAAATAAGAGTTACAAAATCAATTCCATTAGAATATATCAGATTTCATTATCCCAACAATCATTCCTTTCATGAAAATGCATGATTGGATAAGACATTGAGTTCATCCCTACATTTATATTTGAAAACAATAAAATAAAGTTTTTTTTTTTTTTTTTAATTTCTTTAGACACTTTGTCAGTAAATATTCCATTTGAACTTGTGTGTTAGATCCTCTTCTTATCTTCAAAACCCTTTAAAAAATAACTATTGTGAAAGTATGCATGATATGGTAGTGCCTTGTTCTTTATCTCCAATAAGCTACTTTTTCATGCCTATCCTCTTCTCATTATTATTAAACTGGTGAAAAGTTAACTTGTTTGAAAGCAATATGTATGTTTGGAAGAAACCAAGTGGAGAAGAAAAAAAAATCCAATTTTCTTTCAACTCCTATTTTCTTTCATGTGAATTGATACTCTTATCTCATGATGCACTCATTAATACTTGTGCCTTTGGATTCATACCCTTTATTTGTGTTTGGCACAATTTGTGGATGATGTGTAAGATCTAGTGATATTATAATCAATGCAACTTTTAATCCAAGCTACGTAATCATATGCTATATAGGAAGAATTCTTTTTATTTTTTAAATCAGTTCAAAAGATTTTGGCAGCTAATCTATGGTAAAAAAAAAAAAAGAAACTATTTGATATATCTTCATTTGTATACCCTGACCGAGGGAGTGAAGTTTCGAATTCCGAATTTATTACCAACTTCAAAACATAGATAAGAGGTTAAGGCATTTATTGTATTGAGAAAAAGAAAATCTATTGACCTAAATTTAAGATTTTGTATGGATTAATTATACACCACTTAGAGTTTGAATCGTGATTGGAGCATTACCAACATCAAATTATTGAATAGAATGCTTCTCTTACCTTCATAAGTACGTTTTATAGTTAAAATTATTTCAATCAGGCAGATTTAATAACTTGAACGATTCTTTCAAAAAAAAAAAAAAAACTTGAACGATTAAATTCGATTCAAAATATTTCTTTAACTACATTGAATTGTCAAGCGACTATCGATTATAAAATCAAGAAAGCTATTTGTGATACTTACCGCGAAAGAGTAATTTGCTCATAATGAGTGATATAGACACGCAATATTTAGACATGAATAATTACTAGAAACATTGTGAAAAAAAGGATGCTAAGTTGGAAACTCAAAATCACATTCACTTCCATGAATAATTATTTTTTGTTTTTTTATATTTCAATTTGGTTGTATTATTATTGTTAGGACAATGTTTTGTGTGATTCGGGATCTGTTTCTTCATTGTAAGTTTCACGACGAAGAATTGGTTGACAAATAAGTAGCTATGACATTTTTAAGATATACTTTTAGAAGAAAAAAAACTCTACCTCTTTATGAATTTGAAGATCTCTCCAAAATTTGATCCTTAAGTGAGATTTTACACTTTAATGTATAGAATAGACGTTGGATTATCCCTCGCCTCAAAAATCAACTTTATAGATGTTGATAATTAGTCAGTGAATCATTCCTTTAATTTGTTTATATTTCAAGTGTAAGATGATCATTTATCAAGATACTTTTAATACGTGTAGCTCTCTTTTGTAATTAACTTTTCTAATTTTGATCATGTCATTTTCAAATTGTGAAGATATCTTTGAAACTTGTGACTCTCCTTATAATTGACTTTGTCCTATCCTTTTCAAATTGTGGATTGGACTCAAAGTTAGAGGTAGGAATTTTTTTAATTTCAGATTTGGTTTCTCTTACTTTCTTTTAATACAATTTGTTTGGTTAAAAAAAGAAAAAGCAATGGAGGATTGCCTTCAAGTTGAATGAGTGCGTGAGGTTTTTTTTCTTTTCTTTTTTTGAAATCAAGTGAGTGACAATATTGATACAGTGAAATATATAATTATTACTAAATATTTTTTTTTTAAATAGTAAAAGGAAAATAAAAGTGGGGTTGGGAATAAAAATCCACACCCAGCCATGAAATCCGTAGCGTGGAATTATCCCAAAAAACAAACCGAAAGTTCATTTGCAATTGCGTCCATATTCTCAAAATGATGCCCCCAATATAGACATGCTCCTAAAAACACCTCACTGCAAAAATCTTTTCCCCTATCAACTTCTTCACCATTTTTGGAGTATACGGCGTAACGTACGCACAAATTTAAACTTATATTCGAAAGAAAATTAGGTAAATATCTAAAATTAGAAAATATTTTAAGAAAATGTCTACACTGTTTTAGACTTTAAATAAATATTTACTTTAAGTTTTTCAAATAGATTATTACTTTATAAAAATGACGTGGAATATTATACCCCAAATTTTATCATTTTTTATTTTTATAATTATTTAAATAATTATTTTTTTGTAACAATTAAATGCAAAATATCTTCATATTTAAAACAAAAGTTTTTGACCAAAACCATAAAAAAAATTTAAATAATATTTTCAAAGATAACAAAAAAATAGTTGCTGTTATTTTTAAAAATTTAATGATAGCAATATTAATGATATGAAAACGTGATAATGACTAAAATTAAGATTAAAAACATGAACATACTAAACTCACGTGCTGCCATATTGAATATATGCTCGTGCGATCGACTAGGTTTATTTACATGTATTGTTTCCTTTTTTTTTTCATCTCGTGTTCCTAGTTATATACTCATGTGTACCAATATATATTGTCGTGATTTCAACCGAAACACAGCAGTCACTATACACACCCGTTTGCAACCCCATTAAACATCTCATGCACGCTTCTATCTCCTTGGCGATGCAGGTGTATGCTACTATGTAGGTTTATGTACATGTATTGTTCCCTCTTTTTTGCATCTCTTGTTCCTGGTTATATATCCATGTGATATACAGTCGTGATTTCAGCCAAAATGCATCAATCATGTACACACTGTTTGCAACCCCATTGAATATCCATTCCATGTCTCTATCTTCTGTTACCAATATGCCCTTCGCTTTGTTATTCCCGTATTTTTAAAGAAAAATACTAGACACTCAAAATTCCGTCCAATTCGAGATGGATAAAAGTTGAGATATTGTTGGATTCGTGGATGATGTCAACACATATTGTGTTGTCATTGGAATAGACATTCGCATCGTCTCAAACTTCGTTAAAAGCAATTGTAATCGGCGTTGCTTCCTTTAACAAAGAATCGAAGAAAAACAAACAAAACCTTGTGAATATCTTGGCTTAATGAAAGTGAGATCCAACAAAGACTCGAGAAATACCTTGATACACAATTATATCATCAATCTACAAAACAAAAATTCGAAAGTGGGGGTAGGAGTGAGATCGATCTACAATTGAAGAATGTGGCAAGTGTGAGATACAGTGCTGCAAAACGAATAAAAGGATAAAAAAAATATAAATCAATGGCCGAGATTGAGTGTTGAAGGATATAGATATTATTTATTTGATTCAAATAATTGATGGGAGTAGATATTTAGAGTATAAAGAGTAAAAACATTTTAAAAAGTAAAATAAAATAAAATATTGGTAGTTATATATATCCCTTAAATCAAGGGGAGAGCTTCGAACTTATGTTTTTCTTTTTTATTCCTTAAATAAGGGGCGAAAAAAAGGATAAAAAAATATAAATCAATGGCCGAGATTGAGTGTTGAAGGATATAGATATTATTTATTTGATTCAAATAATTGATGGGAGTAGATATTTGGAGTATAAAGAGTAAAAACAATTAAAAAAGTAAAAAAAATAAAATATTGGTAGTTATATATATCCCTTAAATCAAGGGGAGATCTTCAAAATTTTTATTCCTTAAATCAAGGGAAGGGTTGACAATATAAATTTTTATTTTGTTATATTTTTTTAATATTAAAAGAAATGTAAAATAAGGGCACTATGAGAATGTAAATATTATCTCTATTCACCTAATTTTAATTTAAACAAAAATTTAAAGTCAAAAAACAAATAGACATTCTCCTAAAATCGTTTGTAATTTTAAACGTTTATTACTATTTTCCTATATTCAAATGAGTTTGAGTTCTTACATATTAATGTAAACTCATATTTGGGATTTTGGGTCTTCATTTTTGTAATTCACTGGGCTGATTTTGTATTCCATTTTCATTTAAGCCCAGCACACTGTGTCCAATTTATGTAGGCCCAAAATGTTATTTTCTCGAAAAACAAATTAGGGAAATAGCTATTGCAGAAAAAAGAAAAATAATTATCAAATGTCTAACTTTTAGGAGATTTAAATGGTTGTCTAAATTTAAAATTTTAGAATTAATTAATTAAATCAATATATTATAAAGGACTATCATCTCTTTTTGTGAATTTATCTTTTAGTTTATTTGATAATCTTATTATAGATATATTTTAGTTAATTCTTTTAGAATATGAATTTTAAAATTTTAAAATTTTAAAATTTTAAAATTTTAATGTTTAGAATTGAAATATGTAGAAACATTCGACATCTATACTCTTTAATGTCACTCGAATTGATATTGGGCATTTGCCCGACATCTAAACTCAAATTTTTACTAGTGATGATATTTAAGTGAGAATCGAAACCAATTGACAACGAGTATAAGAATGAAAAAATCAAACAGATCATTCTTTGACAAAAAATGCTTGTGAAAACGTTCAAAGGGTAACGAATTTCATTTTCATAGACTAGTTGTTAAAACATCAAAAATCCCCTTTTAAGGAGTTGAAGATAATAAATAGTAAAGTGAAGGGTAAAGAAGTCATTTATCCTAATGCTCTATCAATGAATAGTTTGAATGTCCAATGAGCTATTACATGAATTCTTAAACGAGTAGAACTCCTCTATACATGAATGTGTAGAAGAGCCCTACATTTTGCTTATGTGGCACCATTAGCTGCCACAAATTTTTATTTACATTTTGATATTTTCATTTATAAAGCAATTTTTTGTGGCACCCAATGGTACACATAAGTATAAAGTAGAGCTCCTCTACACATTCATGTGTAGAGGAGTTTTACCCTTCTTAAACTTCAATGGGATAATGACCGACAAGCATGAGTCAAAGTGTAAAGTGCAATATTAATTTCTATCCCAACTTTAACAGTATTCAATTTTAACAGAAATAAATGTCATTGAAAAAAAAAACCATATGGATGCTTGAAATAAAACTAAACAGAATGGTTTGTTATTATTATTATTATTTTAATTCAATAATAATGGAATTGAACCATTTGAGGTAACAAAAGTTATACAATGTTATTGAGCATCTATTTTTTTTTGGCAAGTAAGAATAGATTATAATGAATACAATAATGGATTTGGTTCGTTAAATATGAGGGCAACTGAACCTACATTGATTCATGTTCCTTTTCCTTTTTAAGTGAGCAATAATGGACCTTCTATAAATGAATCCAAACAAACTCAACTTTTTATTTTAAATAACACTTTCTTTTACCTCTTTTTTTTTGTAAAATCAGAACATGGTTTTAAAAGCTATAAAAACATGGTTTAAAAAAACAATACAACTTTATCGCTGTGGGTGCATGTTTGATTCTCAAAAAGGTGGTTACTTATTATTACTATTGCTTTTTTTTTTTTCTTTGTTTAACTATTACATGGGCAAGAATTCAGTTATTATTACTATTGTTTTTTTTTCTTTTGAGAAATATTATTACTATTTGTTTTTAAATTAATAACAATTGGAGATGAGAGATTCGAATTTATATGGATGTACATTGATTGACTATTATTACTACTTATTTACTTGGCTACTACATTTGTTCATTAACCTCATTAAAATCTATTTAAATCGCCATTAATTTAGAATCGATTAGCAATGAAAAAGTGAGAAAAAGAGAAACCAATTGAAGAAAGAAACAAAGGAAAAAAAGAAAGCGAGGCACCGTTCAAAGTGGGTCCCGAGGAAATATCCGTTTTTGTTTTGTAGCGCCGTAACGGCATCTTCTTATGATTGTAATTTGTGTTTCTTTCTCTAACTCCCTCACTCTCTTTTTCCACCACCTTTTCTTATAAAGCCCCCCAATTTTATTTTCCTCTCTTCACAGCCCATTTTCACCATGTCCACAAACCACCACCTTTGGGCATTCCTCAACTCCGGCAGCGATGTCGACGATGACATCGAGAAAACCGCCACCAAAACCGACCTCTTACCTCCTCCGCAGCCACCGCTGACGGTAGGGAAGAAGAGGGCGGTCGTGGAGTCGTCGGATCATGAGATTCATATTTGGACGGAGAGAGAGAGGAGGAAGAAGATGAGGAATATGTTCTCTAATCTTCATGCTTTGCTTCCTCACCTCCCTTCTAAGGTAACTTCATTGTTTAAGTAAATATTATATCACTTTGATTTCTTTTTTTCTTTTTTTTTGTTACTCTTTTTTTCTTTTTTTTTGTTACTCTAATGTTTTGAAAAAATACCATTTATTTTTGTTGTTGTTTCATTGTGGTTTTGCATTATTATTACGAGAGCATTTTTAACAACGAGGCTTTTCTTTGGTTTATATAAAGATGAGTTTTCAGACGTAGTGATGAACAACTAAAAGCTGCCAAAAATGTCATTATTGTATATGTTTTTTTTTGGTCATATGGGATTCTGTATTGTATATCATGGTCATGCCTTTTAATAATAATGAAGACAGTAGATTTTAATGACATGTTTTTAATGTAATGAAAAATGTGCATTTTTTCTATGTATTTTCTTATTAAGGTTTTACAAGCGTTTTTCAAAAAGAGAATATGACTTTTCAAAAAAAAAAAAAAAGAATACGAGGATAAAGTGATTATGATGAACAGAACAACTTTTTTCAAAAAGTGAAATTGTCTGATTTTTGTTCACACAAAAGAAGTATTTTGAGGAAATTAGTTGTCATGAGTTCACTTTCAACCATTTTTAATTATTAAAAAATAAATAAAATAAAATAAGGTATTTTGTAAATATTTGGTATCTTTCTTTTTAAAAATTAAGCTTATTAACATCACTTCATTTTTTCAATTTATTAGTTAGTTTGTTTTGTTATTTATTTTAGATATATGCTTTGAAATACAAGTACTTGTTGAAAATTAAAAACATAAAATAAAAAGGTTTTAGAAAAATGGCTAGAAATTCAAATGTTTTCACAATGAAACATAATATAGGAAATTCTAGCTCTCTATTTTAATTGTAACAACTTTTTAAAAATATTTAGTAGATAGCAAAATATTTCAATTTTGATTGTTTTCAATTAATTTCATTTCTACCCATACATATATATATACCTTTCTAAAACCTTTAATCTACCTTTCTACCCATACATATATATATTTTTTCTCTCTTACAATAATTTAGGTTTGATGAGTGAAAAAATAATCCAATAATCATAAAAATGAAATGGCAGGCAGACAAATCAACAATCGTGGACGAAGCTGTAAATTACATAAAAACTTTACAACAAACCCTCCAAAAACTCCAAAACCAAAAGTTGGAAAAGCTTCAAAACAATAACAACACCAACAACGTTGCACCTCATTATCATCCTCAACAACAACCATCCTCAACCCCCAACGACATGTCGTCCACTCTACTTACTCCACTTTCTATCGCGACCGCTACCGCCACCGCCCCAACTGCCAATGTTATCGATATTTTTCCACCGCAGCCGCCCTCGAGTACTATTACGGCCTTCCAGACGTGGACCTCCTCCAACCTCGTGTTGAGCATGTGCGGCAGCGATGCTTATTTCTGCGTCTGCTCCGACAAAAAGCCCGGGCTGTTCGCGGCTGTTTGTTATGTTCTTGATAAGCATCAGATTGAGGTTGTTTCGGCTCATGTCTCCTCTGATTTTCATCGCACTTTCTTTATGATTCAAGCCCATGTAAGTAACAACTAACCTCTCTCTTTCTTTATTTTTCCAAGTATTCTCTTTTTTTTTCTCTTTCTCTTTTCCAATGTTTGATTTTTAGAAATCTCACATTTGGTAACCATGACTCTCGTAACTAAGTGATATTTTAACATCATTTTAATTTGGAAAAATTATGCTAGACTCTTTTCACAAAATAATTAGAAATGTGTATAAATTTTAAAATATTTGTATTAATACGTTTTAATATTATATTATAAATATTCATCAATACATTATTATATATTATTATTACAATATTATAAAAAAGTATGTGACAATATTCATTAATATTATAATTATAATAATTTTTTTTTTAAATTACTATATTTATTTTTTAAATTTGACTAATCTTATAAATTTTTCTTTTAATTTTTTTACACAATATAAATGATATTTTAACATAATTTCAATTCTTTTCCAGGATTTCTGTAACTAAACTTTTTTTAATGGAAGGTAAAAAAAAAAAACGGTTAATTGCAAAACAAAACTGGTTTAAAAAAAATAAGACAAGAAACAGAAAATTGATATCAAAATACCAAGTGTACAAAGTTGTTCATTACATCAAAATAATAAATAAAAATTTTATAAAAAAAAATTATCTATTTATCCATCTGTAGAGTGTTCCTATATTTTACCTATGGTGCTACATAATTTTTTCTTTCTTTTTTTTATAGTTCTATTTTGTTTATAACAAAAAAAACTTGTGTGGTATTAAATGATGCCACATAAGTACGACGTAGGAACGCCCTATACATGAACAAACTGACAAGTTTTTCTCAAAAAAAAAAAGCTAGAAAACTGTGTCCATTTATTTATTTTTCATTAACTTTTTGTTGTACAAACGTACTACACGTAAGCATGCCACTTTGGTTTCATCTACCTGTTATAAGCATCCAAATGATGTGCATGCCTTAAAAATAAATTTATAAATTTATAATAATTTAAAACCAAAACATGATTTATAAATTAATAATTTAATGTAACTTATAAACATGATTTTAAATCTCTACCCTCTTTACTATTCTTGAGTCCAACTTTATTATTTGGAGTCTCTAACATATGTTGCTTTTGGAGATTCTTGATTCAAAACCTATATTTGAATTTAATTGTAAAATTATTCATTATTTTCTGTTTTTTTTTGTAGATGAGTTAGAGATATGACTTATTTAAATGTGAATTTGAAATTATAAATTATTTTGAGTAGTTAAAAATAAATTGTTAGAAAAGATGGTTAAAATTAAATTATTTTAAGTAGTTAGAAATGAATTATTAGAAATGAACAATTAGAAATAATGAGTTATTTTGAGTAGTTATTACAATAGCTCGTTTGGATGTAGTTTTTTGAGTAGTTGGTAAATGCTCAATTTAAATCTCCCTTAAAATGGACAACAAGCACTCCCATAATATTTATTTGGCAAAAAACAAGAAACGATAATATTATCGAATTACTTGTAATTAAATTGATTTGAAAGTCTGATTAAAAATAAGTTGTTGAACGAAATAGGTGAATGGAGATTGCCATGAATTCGGGGCAGCGATGGTGGTGGAAGAAATATTCAAGCAAGCTGCAGGGGAGATCATCTTCTGGCTGTCTTCTTGATTGGACTCTCCAACTTTATCTCCACACCATGAAAGCTCAATTATGCCATATTTAAGTTTCAGAGAGCTTTGGATCATCATCAACCATGGATTAATTGCTACTCTATCTTCAAATAGAGAGAGAGATGCTCATGTTGTCATGGTTCTATGAAAATATAATCCACTCATAAACCCTATCTAGCTCTCTTCATTTCAAATGCTTACTAGAAGATACATTTGAGCTTCTCTCCCTCTTTATCAGGTCTATAGATATAATTTTCCAAATTTTGGAAGTAAAGTAATGGATTCTTGTATTGTTTGTAAAATAATGAGGCCTAAATTATGTTATTGACTAAGGAAATTTCTCCAAAATAAAATTCGGCTTTTGAGTTTTGTATAAATAGAAAGTAAAGTTATGGAGATTTCTCTTGTATAATAAAAAAGAGAAAAATTTATAAGATTAGTCAAATCTAAAAGATAATTATAAATAAGGTTATTTTAAAAAAAAAATAGCAAACGTAATCATTGGTATGACTTCAATCATTATCGCATATAATTTTACTGTTCTCAAAATAAATAAGAATCAGATATCAATTGTCGAGATCGAACCTGTGACCATGGTATTGAACTGGAATACCACCAAATAATGAAACTAATGCGTCACTGACTCTTTCGGTAATTAAGTTAGAACATAAAATAAAATACTACAAATCATGAAAATAAAGAGAAAATGGGTAGAGAAGATGACACAACAATTTTAGAGTAGTTCGGTCAAACTCGACCTACTCTAGTACCAAGCACCTTTTGGGATCTGATAAAATTTGCTTGACTTTTTCTATGGATTAAAGTCCAACCGTTACACCACTCTTCTTACGAGTTCAAGAGTAAATCCAATCACTTCCACAGGTTAGAATCAAAACGTTCGCATGGTTGAAATTTTGGGTAGAGTAGATATACAATTCTGTCTCTTTTCTTTTTTTTTTTTTTTTCAAAGATACAATGAAAAGACAAAATTAAAGAACTTTGGAGATAACAACAATGGGATTTTGAGTTTTGGAGGATTGTAAAAATTATTGAGAGTTATGTTGGAGAGAAAAAATTGATTTAAATAGAGTGAAAAGATCAAAATTAGGTTTTAATTTGACAATTAAATTTGGTAAAAACCTATTGAAATGTGGAGATTAAAAAAATAAAACATGAAAGGAAATAATAATTATTAATTTAATGCCTATTATTATATTTTTCAAATATCCTAACTTTAGAATTTGAATTTGAAAATATATTTCAAAGTTATTGTTTTTTAATAATAATTTTTTTTCTTTGTTTAAAACCAATCAAAAGCTCATTATATGTCACTCATCCAACACTCCATATGTCAATCTTTTAGTTTGTTCATGCACTCTACAACATTTGGATGTCAAAAAACTCGTAATAAATTAATTCTTAGGTAGTCGGTCACCAAAGATTGAACTCGTCATCTTAAGCACTCTCAATGCTCTAATTGACCACTTGGATTGTTCCATGATGGTTGAAAGATTACTCCACATAATTCTTCCCCTAAATTAATGCATCAATCAATCATTAACAATGAAAAATAATACAAATATTTTAACATATTTTCTAAATTTCTCTAAAAAAAAATTAAGAAATATATGAAAGCTCTCCCTAAATTCACGAATACTATAAGAACGCGAATATACGCTTTTTTAAATTAGCTCAATATGTCTTAAAATAAAATGATAAATTTAAAAGGCATCACAACCAAATAATACTAAGTTCAAACCTATTTTTGTAAAAGATTTTTTCATTGGCTTGGTAAAAATATCACCTAATTGATTATTAGAATTTATAAAATCAAAAATAAAATGACAATTTTGCACATACTTTCTAATAAAGTGATGTCTAATATTAATATGTTTAGTTCTTGAATGTTGGATAGGATTTTTGGTCAAATTAATAGCACTAGAATTTTATACCAAATCACATAGAGTTTGTTTCATCCAAAGAATTTGAGAGCAACAACTAGTACTCACAATATATTCCACTTCGGTAATAGATAGTGTAATGAAATTTTGCTTTTCACTAAACCAAGATCTAATAAACTACCAAGAAATTGACAAGTTCCACTAGTAGAATTCTTGGTATAGATGATGGGCATATTTTAAAGAGAAGATGTCGGTACATTAAAATTGAAAGATGACATATACTTCCAATGACGAGCAGTGCCCGTCATCTTTCATTATCAATGACGGGCATAACGAGCCTGTCATCTTAAGCCTTCAATGATGGACATTCAAGTCTGTCATCTTTCTTATTCAATGTCCAGTTCAGTTATGGGCCCAGCCCGACATTTTTTAGCTAGCTCGATATTTTTAGCTTCGATGACAGGCATTGTCAGTCATCTTTATGATTCAATGAGCTCATCATCTTTAAGTTTGGATTACAGGTCACTCGTCATCTTTAAGCTTGGATTACGAGCAAAACCCTAGTAGATTTGAATTTATATTACAAAATAAATTTCATTGTCTCAAGTTAATCAAATACGACGAGCCAAACATGGTGATGGGTTCCCAGTGGACCAAACACACCCAAACATTTTACCAATACGTGTTGCATTATATTCACATTAGTGATATTATGTCACCAATGTGACACCAAACCACCATGATGTCATCCATGTGGCACCTTTGTATTTATTATAAAAAAAATTAAAACAAAAAAGAAGATGTGTGAGTCCACATAAATGACATCATGGTGGGAGTGCAGCTCGAACTACACCCAAATTCTTCTCGTATTTTATTGTTATATTCTATCTTTCATTGTAAAAAACTCTACCAAATAGCTTTGCAAAGTTAAACTATGACATGCTTATCAATAAACTCCAATTCAAATTACTCTATTCAATCTCAAAC
The DNA here is from genome assembly GCA_037833695.1 of Sechiopsis laciniata. Classification (NCBI taxonomy): domain Eukaryota; kingdom Viridiplantae; phylum Streptophyta; class Magnoliopsida; order Cucurbitales; family Cucurbitaceae; genus Sechiopsis; species Sechiopsis laciniata. The sequence continues at coordinate 436,086 of JBBMKA010000001.1, forward strand.
TTCATATCAAGAAGAACCTAATTTAACTTGTGCTCATTTACTAATTTGCCCATGATTAAAAGATCCGTTTGAATCCTCCATTGTTGTTGAACTCAAAAAGAAGGAAAAAAATAATTAAAAATAAAAAAATCGTAATATCAAGAATTTCACTTCTTGACTTCATCTAAGAAAACTCTTAAACATCCAAGAATTTTACTTGTGGAATAGAATCACAACAGTAATCAAGCACATCGCCCGCAACTAAACTGCCATCATCCATCTGAAACGCACTCCATAAGCCAGAGAAAATCTCAATTATATCAAATACTAGAACACAATATAATAAAACTTTACCCCTAAAGAAAATCAAATCAAATAATAGAAGTAAGATACGAGGATACAATATGATGACTTTCCCCCTAAGAAAATCAATAAGTTTGTTCAAACTATTTTTCAGTGCCACCCACAAGCATGGCACTTTGTTTTATGCAATAATTTACACTTGAGATTTCTAACAGAGCTTCAAAATGAGAGTATTGCAAACAAACTAAAAAAAGTGTAACTATCTCACCATCAGGGTGTGCCTAGCTTCTCTATAACTTGTATATTCATACCCTAAAGCTATTTAGAATTTCCATTTTTTTCAACCTCTCAAGTAAACGGAAAACAGGAGAAAAGAAAGGGCTTAATTTCACTCAATATTTGAACTAGGAAAAAGTTCAGTTTTGTACCATATACAAACATATTTTCTCTTCCGGCTGTAGATCTTCTGGTCAGGAATTATTGCCGCCACTTCCCTTATTGAGTTTCTTTACAATGCTCTTTTGAATGAAAAACAAAACCGTGTTGCATTTGGTTAATGGGCTTGAACAGCCAATTTTTTTCTCCTTCCTCTTAGTAACACAAATCTGAATCTGGAAGCATAAAGGTTTTGAGGGTGTCCTAAAGACAATATGGCGTCTGGCAATTATAAGATTATCTTTCTGATGATAATCTTTTATATGGTACAACCTAGTAGATCAAACAAGTCGGTCTCAGATCACTTGTCCAATGCAATTATAAGTTATCCAAAGAGAAATCAAAAGCAATCCCGAGCTTTACCTGATCGTTACCCGAAGAATCAGAAGTAGCTTTCTTTAATCTTTTTGTAATAGGCATGCAACTAGACCCCTCTCGTGGATGATTATCCACAAAGTTCTGATCGGAAACTTCTGCAGATAAGAAAAAATGAAAAGAAAAGTAAGCATGACAACAGTTGAGATAACACTTTTTATCTAAAATAACCAAAGAACTAGAAAAATAGACCGGTTATCTAACATCTCACCCAAAAAAGTAAAAATTCATAACATGGTTGAAATTATGAGTCTCATTCAATTGATATTCTTTAAATTCCAAGCTAGCTATGTCGGGGAGACTTTGTTAATAGAGAGCATGGCAGCATGCCCACTTAGATAAGACAAGAAGGCTTCACCAAGCCTAGTTATTGATCCTTGAATTAACAAACGGGATTGTGCACTTGAGGAAACATTTATTTGAGCATAAGGAGTCATTCAGCTTTGTAAAAGATAAGCTTTAAATCTCCTTATGCTCAAGGTTTCAAATGATTGTTATCTACATGGAAATTTATATGTATTCAAAGTGGGGGAAAAAAAGGCATTTACGAGAACTTGATAAATTGAGACCCATAACAGTGTCCCACTTTTTTCTATCCCTTCAACTCCAATATTGAAGTAGCTCTGTCTGCAGAATCATTTTCATTCATAAAAGAAGGCTATTTCTTTATGCCTCCTGGCTCTTCTAATTCAACAAAACGTTATGATCCCAAGAATTTCTGCCTTCATTCATTCCTAAGCAGCTATTGACTAACGTCCTAGAATTGGTACCACAGCCTAGCTTCATCTAGCAGTATCCAGAATGCAGTCCATCCTAGTCATGTCTACTCAGTTTTATTAGTTTTTTCCACTAATACATAGTACAATAATGCTCATCTAACTTTAAGTAAAGGACTACTACTTTTTCACTCATAAACATACATCAAACAACTTCAAATAGATAAGATAGGCATATAGTTAATACAGTAATTCTTAATTGTGAAATAGCACACAATTGTGACCTTAAATCTTGGGTCCCTGGCATAAACACTAAAAGTCATGCTATGGATACAAGGTTATCACAACACTGAAAACCATGTTAAAACTATCCGATCAATAAATATTAGAATATAGAGACCCCTGAGAGGGATGACATAATTGGTCGAAGGCTTGGGTTTTAAAGATATGCTCTCCTCAAAGTCTCTGATTCGAGACCTATTTATGACATTAATTTGCAGACACCCCACAATTGTATCTTCACTCCTCCGATGTATCTTGGTGCTGCAGCCTAGAGACTGGACAGGGGTGCCCCGGATATTAGGGCAACGAAGCTCCAACTCCCAGTCATCACCAAAAAAAAATGGATATAGAGATTTTCCACTACTAAGAAGATAACACAATATCCTAAGGTTGGCATACCAATTTCACAGCTCATAAGCTCTAAACCAAATCTTTTAACTCCAGAAACCCTCTCATATTCTACTAAGAAAATACATTTAATGGGAAAAAAAAAAAAAACGGATTGGAAAGAAGATTTGCAGGACTTCAAGTGGTGCAAGCAAAGTGGCAAATTAGGGGGAAACACCATAAAGAAATCCTCATATTGGTACGTACACCAATCACGAAAATAAATCATAAAAATGAGAGCACCTATGAAAGGAATGCCCAAAGGATATCAAGAAATTGAGTGAATGGGTTAAGAGTAATCTCAAGATAAGGAGGGTCCAAGTACCTTGAACACTTAGTTAATCTCTATTATGCTTATTATTATAATACATACTTGGTTCGTATCAATTTGGTATAAAGTCGTACCAACCTATAGGGTGATAAAGGTGAATACTGAGTACCAAAGCAATTATTGCAAATACCCTCACCGTTACAAAATATAATTTAAAGATCACAACAACAAAACATGAAGTGCATGGTCAATCAACATCATTAATATTGTATATGCATAGTAAGGATATAGGTTAAAGATTTTGAAGAATAAATTAGAAGGTAGAATCAATGAAAAGTTAGACTGGAAAACTTGCTCCAGTACAGAATTTGAAAACATGATCCATATGTTTTCAAGACCATCTAACATCAATCAAAATTACCTGTAATGATTGTAATAGAATCACGAGAGCGTGGAGGGATCTGCTGTGAACTTCGGGAAGATCCACAGGGCGTAGTTGTATTTCTTATGTGTCTCTTATCACTACAACTTCCACATTCACAAAGGAGATCAGGAGTTTCCATAGTGCACTGTTTTCCTCCAGAAGGAAAATGATTTATCTGTAGATCCTCTAAAATAGCAGGCGAATCGGCAGTGCTATCCAATAAAGGATCATTCCTCCCAATGTTAGCCTTCGGCCGCGAGGCATCTTCAAGAACCATTAACTAAACAAAAAGAACAAGAGGAAATCATTAAGGAGGTCGAGGAATGAGATAGGGAACGCACTCCCGCTTTTACAGTGGATGAGTTTCCTCACCTCTGAAAATGATACTTTAGGGATGTTCGGCTTCTGACGAATTTTCTGTTTGGAGTACAAAGCATGGAAGCATCTATTTTGATGCAACTGTTGGACAAAAGATGCTTCTAAGGAATCAACATATGATCTGTGTTTCTCATCTGTCCAATGTGTTTGCACCTGTACACAACTAAGTTGTCAATTGAGAAAGTTTGATCAACATTTTGTAACAAAAAAAACATGACTTTGTTCAACAATTAATGAAACCATTCCTCATTTTTTTCACGTGATGGTTTCAAATTGATCCTAAAGTTAAGTTAAATCCATCCACGAATTTTTGAGGTGAAAGCACTGATACAAAAGATAAAAAAAATTGGGTAGAAGCAGGTTAAAAGTAAGGATGAAACCAAGGATTGCAAAATAAATTCTGAAGCACAGAGGAAAAAGAGAACAATTGGAAACACAAGGCACTAGAAACTGCAATTAAATACAAGTAAATAAATACCTTGTCCTGTAAGTTTAAATTAAACCCAAATAAAAGGTACATGCATCAAGATCACTTTACCAATTCAAGAAAACACACACAGAATCATGTTAAATCATCAATCATCCAAAATTAACTTCATAGTTTGAGGTAAAATAAAATTAATTATATCAACCAACACTTCCTCACAAGACTTAGAAATTCGAAAAATGCTCTACAAGTGAAATTTAATTTTAATTTAAGAGAAAATGACTTTGCTCGGGATCATGCAAAATAACAATTGGAGTAAAATTAATCATATCGAACCGATTAGACAAAATAATTCAGAAAAAAAAAACACATTAATTTAAAGTAAAGAAAAAACTAGGTCAGGCCACACGATGACCTAGAAGTAGAATCAAGAAACCCCAAATCGCAGTTCGAAGAAGAGTCAGAAATTTACCGCATCGAGTTGCAGGCGACGACGAGAATTAGGGAAATGGGCGAAGGCATCAACAGTGATGGAAGAAGAGTTGAAGTCGGTAGCAGAGGGCGGTGGCCGATCAGCAGCCGTCGGCGGCGGCGGAGAGACGGACGACGGCGCGTGGAGATGGTGTCCCATTGGATCAAAGACGGGGGGCGAAATCGCTGTTGTGGGAAAAGAAAATGAAAGCAAAAAATTTAGGTCCGAAACCCTCTCGGGATTCAGGCTCGTGCAGAAATGAAAAGAGGAGAGAGAAGTGGTGAATGGTGGTCGTAGGCGAGAGCCAAATAAGACCGTCCACATGGCCTACGCTTTTACACGTGTCAAAAGCGTCATCTTAATGCCACCTCATCTCCAGATATAAAATATCTTTTTCCTTAACAACAACAACAATTGGATTAAATATCTTCGCCCAGATATTTTACTGCTTACCTAAGATGCGCATTGGATTGGACAACGACCCCACACGATATTTTTGTGTGCCTATCAGATTATTTCTATTTTTTATAATAAATTATAAATTTAATCACCGTCTTAAAAAAAAAAAAAAAAAAGTTAGAATTTGGTTTTTATATGTTTTATAAAAATTAAAATTTAATTTTTATAATTTGAAAAATTAGAATTATAATATCTAAAGAAGTCTTTTAGCAATTATAATTATTGGTGAATTAAATAGGTAAAAGTTAATTGGAGAGTAGTTTTCTTTTAATCAATAAAATATGAAAGACTAAATTTATATAATTTAACCAATTTTATTTTAGTAAACACAAATTACTAATTTGAGAGTTTTTTTTTTTTCTTACATTAGTAATATGTGAATGCAAATTATTTTGCTAACACTTAATGACTATAAGAGGTTTTGGGTTCCAGTCTTTCCACTCCCAATTTTTGTAATCTAAAAAAAAACTACAAATCATTTTAGTAAACACAAATTATTAATTTGACAGTAATTTCTTTTTTAATCGATAACATTTGAAAGACTAAAATTATAATTTAACCAATTTTATTAAATTTTATTTTAGTCTACTTTCTTAATGTGTGTCATTGGCTTGTCGCATGGGAATTGTTGCACACGCTTCAGACGTAGCAGACGTAGCTAAGAATCTTTCAACTATGGATTAGGTTGGTTGTATCGATTTTTTTTTTTTTTCCAATAAAGGCCATTCATATCGTCTGCATTCGGATTTCTTTAAGATTAAATTTTATATTAATCTTTATATTTTGTCACTTCCATTATTTTAATTTTATTTTTTATAATTTAATTATTTTATTGTAGTCTCCATCTCTTCGTTGTACTTTATAATTGATTATTATCGATCAATAATTGAGCTAACAATTAAATATCTTATGTACATCTAGACTTTGACAAGAGATTGAAATTGAAAATATTAAAATCACTAGAATTAAGATTGTGGATTATTTGCTTAATATTTGTTTGAAGGCTGTTGATTCTAATGTCTTCTGCCCCTTTGTTGGAAAGATCGAGAAACAAAACAAATCAAATCAATACGGGTTTGGATAAATATTTTCCCTTGATTTTCAGATTTCAAAAATAGGATGGAGAAGCGGTGGACTTTTGGAAAATCTCATGTGATAAAGGAATAATTATAATTTGGAATTTATGGAATTTTACAAACCAAAGAAGCAATGGCAATTTGGATTTAAAATTTCATAATCTTTTGAATATTATTGAAAAAGTTATGAACCGTACCCACCAAGAAGACAAGAAGATAAATCCTATTTCTAATGATGATTAAAATTGGGTGATTCTTCCTAAAAGCATATGCAAGATAAATGTTGATGTTTCAATAAAATTAAATACAATGAAAGGGGAAAAAGGATGGGTGGCTCGTGATTGAAAAGGACATCCATTAGTTAGATAGAGATCAAATTTCAAGAACAAATCAATTAAAATTTTTAAAGACACTACTTTGAAAGAATGGCTAAAACGTTGAGAAATGTGCAAAGTTCATTCTTACCTCCCACCTATTATTCTAGTGGAGTCCGACGCTTTAGCCGTTATCCATGCTATTGATTATGACTTCGTCAGATATTTCTAAGACCTTTCATGGTAAATGTTCTCATCTCTATTTTTTAAACAAAAATTCTCTAAATTTCCTCCATGTTCCAAACTTAGATATGTTAATTAGCAATTTGTTTCCTCCCTTTTTCTTCATTCCTTGTAACTATTTGTTCTTTTCTTTCTGCATTGAACCAGCCCAAGACTCTCCTTCACAACATCCAGCTTATTTTATTCAAACTTAGTTTAGTTCTAATTCTAAGAGACACCATAATCAAATTGAAATTTGAGTGCCTACAATAAAAGTCTTATCATCAGCCTTTGAATGTCAACGGTAGGAAGATTAAAGACCGAATTTTAAGTCGTATACCACTCATTCTTTTATTTGGTAAAACATAGTTTGACCCCAATAGCAGAATATACTTTGTTCATAAAAAGTAGCCTCCATTATCTTTCTTATAATAAACTCTAAATTCTAACTTGCCATGCAATTAAAATGGTGAAAATTTGAACCTAAAATTATGCATGGCAACTACCAACGATTGTAAAGACCTAACCATAATGTTTCAAGATTCTAAGCTTATCAACAAAAAAATGCCAACATAACAATGCTAGTTAAGAAATGATGTAGAGAACTCCTTTAAACTTCAACATATTGAACATCAGAAGCATCAGTCAACCAGAGATAGAAAGAAATATTAGATACATAATGCCTATCTCAAAAAGTCAAACCTACCATTCCAACATTCTATTAAGAATGGACATCCATCTCAAAATCAATTGATAACGAGAGTAGTCCACATTCTTTATATATTGCTATGAAGTCTCCACTCTTCTAAATGATACCTCTTTTGTTTGGTCTCACCCAGTGTTTTAAAAAGCCCCAAAAGGCGCACCTCATGCTCAAAAAAGCCACAGATTCAATGTTAGCGCCTCATCTTTCCAGGCATGTGCCTTTACATTAAGCTTCAAACACACACGTCGCACATCTTGAGGGTTTTTTTATTTATTTAAAATCCAAGTCAATTGGTAATGTTTTACTCATTTTTCTTTATTTGTTTTTTAAATTTCAAATTCAATCAACAATTACTTCAAAGTTTCATTTTTTTAAAAGTAATTGAAACCTAATCGTCAACCCTAATCACCAATCCACTTCTTTGTTCTTTCTAATTATCGCCAATGAAGGAGTGGATGGGAATCAATGTATTTAGTGACCATAAATTTGATTTTTAGGACTTTAGATTTTCATTTGGAATTAATATTTTAATGTTTCATGTTTTTATGGAGTGACTATGTAAAAAATTATGTATTGGACAAGATTAATATATGTTTTGTGTTTGTACATATGTATGCGAGTAAAAAATGCCCACGCTTTTTGGTGCGCCTTGCACCTCAGGCTCCAAAAGACCATTACGCCTTAGTTCGCCTTGAACTTTTAAAAACACTAGTCTCACCAATCTGAAATCTAATCTTAATTTCATTTTTATTTGATCGAATACTCATTTAGATTTAAGAGCTATATATCATATTAGATAGTGTAGTCATCCATCTCATAACTAATTGATAAGAGGAGTGGACTTTCTTATATATTTCCAATGTGAGATCCCAACAATTAACTCTTTTCTTGCCAGCTTCGAACCATTGTATGACAGAGAATAAAATTACTAAAGCTAACAAAATAACAAAACAAAAATAAGAAGTAATGTAAGTTTAAGGAATAATGACCACAAGTATATAGCTAAAATAAGCGGCGTAGAATTAAACGGGGAGAATAATACCCAACTCTACAGAAAACTTCTTTCCTTGATCCTAAAATGTTTCAGTCAGAACAAAAATTGGTCTAACCCTATAATAGAGGAACCACTGCCATACCACACTTGTACATCCAAGCACAAAACTAAACGGACACTCCTTTACTTTAGTATGAAGAAATATCAAACTACTGCATACATACAAGTAAAAAACATAACTTAAAACTGATTCGTGCAACTTAGGCCACATTTGATAATTATTGGATTTTTTGTTTTTGGTCTTTGAAATTCAAGTTTAGTTTTACTCAAATTTCCTACAATGTATTTCATCTTTCCTACCTTGTATTTATCTTTCCTTAAGAAAATATGTAAATGCTAACTAAATTTCAAAACCAAAAACAGTACTTTTTTTTTTCAAATTTTGGTTTGATTTCTAAGAATATAGGTAGAACGTAGATATCCGAGCAATAAAAAACATGGTAAGGTACTTATTAAAAACTAAAAACAAAATGGGCCTTAAATAATCAATTAGCAAAAAAGAAAAAACAATAGTTGATATTGACGTAGCAAGTTGTCTAAGCACAACCAAAACTGATGAGAAGTTTGTTTGTTTCGGCAAGCCATTTTAAAAATCAAAGACCGGCAATGAATTACAGAAATAACAAACTCAGTCTCTTAAAAAAACATGGAAGATAGAGAAACGAAAATGCTATTACAACCCCTTGTTCTCTAAATGAACCTAAATAAAATTCCATTATTTAGAGACCAGGCAATTACAGCAGAATAATTCACATAAAAAAATTAAATTTTTATATTAAAACTAAAATCTAAAAAAAACCCTACATACAGAACAAAATGACAACGAAATTCACACAAAAAAAGGTTTCATTCATGGTCCGACACTATCGAGAATAACGGTTGTATAATGAATAATAACCAGTAACTAGTAATAGTAATATATCACAAAGAGTGAGCTTCAAAGAGACAAGAAATGTCATTCATTAATCCAGCTATTCTTAATCCAGGCTTCCAAAACTGAGCATTCCAATACCGAATTAAAAGCAAAAGAGTAAAATGCCACTACGAGAAGAAAAAAAATCTAATTATATCAGAAAACAGATATAGGAGTTTTTGTAAATTCAAAACCATAGAAAAGAACCGAAACAAAAAGCCAGCATAACAAAGTCTTTCCAGAAAACGCATATTTAATTCAACGGTAAGATTTCTGAAACCTGGCACGAGCTCCGCGACCACCAAACTTCTTCGGCTCGCAGCGTCGAGGATCGGCGACGAGCAAAGTCCTGTCGTACCTGACGAGGATGTCCTTGATTTCCTTCTTGCTCTGTTCGTCCACGTATTTCTGGTAGAACGCAACCAAAGCCTTGGCAATGCTCTGACGGATGGCGTAAATCTGCGAAGTGTGACCTCCACCCTTCACTCTGATACGCATGTCGACTCCGGCGAACCTGTTTCGTCCAAGGAGTAGGATCGGCTCGTACGCCTTGAAACGGAGGATCTCCGGCTCCACGAGCTCAATTGGGCAGCCATTGATCTTAATCAAACCCCTGCCGCGCTTGCAGTAGGTCACTGCCACCGCCGTCTTCTTCCTGCCGAAGCACTGAACCGACTCGATCAGAGCAGCCATGTTTGCCGAGTTTTGAAGGTTTACCTGGTTCGCCTCCTGCTACAAACCCTAGCTCTGCCAGAGGAAATTCTTTGAGTTGACAAGGGAAAATCGAAACGGACTATTTATATGTGTAGAGAGATTAGGGTTTTGAGAGTCGACTTTAGGAAGTATAAAACGCACCGTTTTGTTCTACAATTAGTGGGCTTGATTTTTAATTGGGCTCAAACTCGTTAACCGTAATATATGGGCCATGCTTTTGAACTCCCGGCCCAATACGCCACCTGCAGCCCAGATTTTGAGAATGCAGAACCGTCGAATTCAATCCTTCCCCAACAAACATATCCGTACCAATGCCATAACCATAGGGGGTGTTTCTTTTTCGAAAAAAAAAACAATATATTCATCCGAAACCAACCATATCAGAGCAAACTTGCTCATGAATAACCACAGCAATAATCGCAGGGGGAGATTCTCCCAATCCAAAAAATAATCAAGGTCCTAAACAATAGCAAAATCCAGAAAACAACTACACAATAAGGCCTAGGGAGGGCAGAGATGTCTACGGGACGGGGTGGGGCAGGGAATGGCTTCCCCGTCCCAGAGAAATTTACCGTTTTTTTTTTGGATCGGGGCAGGGATTCCCCGTGGGGATCGGGTTCCCCACAGGAAATTTTTCTCCGTTCAATTTTTTTTTTTTTTTTTTTTGCATTTTTTATATTTTATGGATAATAATATCAAATAATTAATTATTCTTAGAAAATATTTATCAAATTTCAACTATATTGTTAATTGTTAAGAAAAAATATTCATTTGAATAAATAATTTTACTCACAAATATTTTTTTTATCTAAAATTTAAAGGATTAAAATGAGAAAAATGTATAATAAAAAAAAATACATAATAATTTCTTTTTATTGAAGACGCAACTATACCACCACATCAGAAGCTCATAACTATAATATTATAATAACAAAAGTTTTAAAATATATGTATGCTACATGAGAATGGTTATGGAAATTAGAGGAAGTAAGTATTTAAAAAAAAAAATTTAAAACAAAAAAAAAAACGGGGTGGGGGATCGGGGAAACGGGGATGGGGAATAATACATTCCCCGTTCTTGGCCCCGTTTAGCCGATGATGAATTTTCTTTCCCCATCCCCGGCCCCATTAGGGGCGAGTCCCCGCGAAGACCCGACCCCGTGGGAAAAATGAACATCTCTAAGGGAGGGTAGAGCTTTGCAAGCATATCAGCCACGCGATTACAATCTCTACCACAAAAAAAAAAAAAAAAAAAAAAAAAAAAGAAAATTTCCCCCCCCAAACAATGGGATCATAGCTCAAATATCAGCGACAACATTGCTGAGGAATTAGTTTGTTTGCATATTTGTAACTACTCAAAATAATTTTTCAATTTTAACCACTAATTTCTAATCATTAATTTACAACTACTCAAAATAACTCATAAATATTAACCACTCATTTTTAATCATTCATTTGTAACTTTTCAAAATAAATCATTTTCAACTACTTATTTTTAATCATTCGTTTCTAACTTTTTAAAATAACTCATTTTAAATCTACGTTCAAATAAGCAATTGTCTTTAACTTCTTTACAAAAAATAAAAATAAATCACATCTAAACAAGTTTTTAGCGCAACTCTCAATTTTTAATTATTCAAAATAAACTCATCAAACTAAATTTTCATCCAAAACTTGATCTAAAAGGCCTCCATAAGCTGCTACAGGCAGAACCTAAAAGTATGTATCTATTGAGATTCAATACATTAGGTCTTGCTAATTGTGATGAATAATACTATGCTATATTGATTAATACAATCGCCAATTAAAATACCCTTATTTTCACAAATCAAATGAGTATTTTTTTGCAAATATCTATGACTTCTCCTGCTAGATTGAACCTCTTCCTGCATTTTTTTTTTTTTTGGTTTAAATCTTTTTCTTATCACCTACAAACGAATTTCATCATTAATACCTATATAAAACCTCTATACATGTGTAACACTTGCATAAGTTTTGAAAATGCAAAAAGTATTACGTAATACGGTCTAATTGTAACAATACAAAATAATAGGCACATATTCTTCTCGCATATTGCAATACATAATAATATATTCATACGTATTTGTAGCGTACCCCGAATGAGAAATTTTCAAGAAAACAAAAAACTAATGAACCAACCAAAGTTATTCATTAATAATTGACCAACAAAATTAAAATTGAGACTGAAAGGGTTTCAAAAGGCATTGAAGCATAATATACCGAAAACTTCCTAACAATCATTGTAGGACTATGAAAAGTGATGATGTCTTTATACGCTATTTCTAAATCCATATCAAAATTTCTTCAACTTAAAAGAAACTATACGAATCAGAATCTATGAATCGAGTAGTGAAATCAACAAAGAGAAAAATGAGATTAAAGAGAATTTGTGAACTTCAAAATGAAAACTTCTTTCATCCAGGCATTAGTTCTAGATTTTTAGGAAGCCAAAAAGAAATCCTAATCCTATAGAATCAAGAAGAAGAAACGAAGAATGATGTTTATGACAACTTGAAAAGATGATTTGAGAAAATGGTAAGATTTTAGTGAATGTCCAATATATTTTTCCTAAATATTATTAATTATAATTTTTTCAGCTATTAAGCCTTTTAAATGATTTTTTTAATACTGTGAACATGGTTGCTAAATTTATTAAATTTGAATAGATTTGTACTAATATTTTTTTCATGTTTAGTATATTCACTTAAAGAAGTTTATATTAGTTAGCGATATTAATGTAAACTCAACAATTTAAAGGTTATGGGTTCGAATCTCCCACCAACTATATCATGAAATTATATTTATTATCACTAAACAATTAAAATATAGATAAAGTTTGTAGTGTTTGATAGCATAATTATTAAACCCTTGAAGCATCCTTTTCCCCTTGCAGAAGACCAACAACTAAGCGTCATCAATGAGAGGAAACGGAGGAGGATGATATCGAATAGAGAGTCTGCACGCCG
>JBBMKA010000001.1:456119-473619 GCA_037833695.1 Sechiopsis laciniata
TTTGTAAGATTAAATTGTTTATCGAAACATTGGGGTTTTGGATACGATTGTTGAAATTGAAACTTAAAAGGGATGAGATAATGAGAACGAAGAGTTGATTCAGAGTTTCAATGGCGACTTCCTGGATACCAAATCCTCTGCTCAAGCTCTCTCCCATGGCGTTTTCGGCCACCATCACTGTTTCCGCTCCGCCGCTTACGCTAACAGCATCCGAACAGCGGAAAACAATCGCCTCAAAACTCTCTGCCAAAGCCACGAAAACCCTATCTCAAACTTCACCTTCAACGCTCTCGAGTTCTAGCGCGGTAGCTACGAGTTCATCTCCATCTACGCCTCTCAAGAAGGTACTGCATTGTTCATTTTGCTATTTCTGTTTAACCTTAAACAAATCATTGGGGATTTTAGAGGCGTACAAAAGAACAGACAACTCGAGCTACTATCTAACTCAAATCATAAGGGCTGAGTTCGGTCATAATTTCATAATTTTCGTTGGTTTGAGTCGGTTTTAGCGCTGACCAATTTTTGGCTCGTCCAATCCAAACTGAATTTAGAAGAGAGTTAAATCAATTAATAAGATAAGTTTAGGGTTCTTGGCATATTGATAAGAAACATCTATTAGGACGAAACATATATTCAAGTATAGTATCATCCTTTTTTTTTTAATTTGTTGACATATTTACGAGATATGAATTGAATTTTTTTATACACGAAATAGGACGATAACACAACTCAATCCAACCAAAAAATATAAGGTTAAGTTGCTCTAATGCATAGGATTGAACGGGTTGAAGAATTGAATCGATTGATTGGTCCAAAAATGTCCCCTAACCCATCCCAACTCGGACTATGTACACCCCTACTCGGTTTTCATTAATTGATGAATTGGCGCTTTCATGATCTTGTTTGGTGATTTTCTTTGACTGTTTTGGAGAGAAAAGAGGAAAAGATTACTGAATTCAAGTGTTTGTGGGCAGGTTCTAGTTCCTATCGGATTTGGAACGGAGGAAATGGAAGCTGTTATTATAGTTGATGTTTTGCGTCAAGCAGGGGCTGCCGTGACTGTGGCGTCGGTGGAACCAGAGCTTGAAATCGAAGCTTCCGGGGGTATGAAATTGGTTGCTGATACCTTAATCAGTTCATGCTCCAATGAAGTTTTTGACCTTGTAGCTTTGCCTGTAAGTACTTTCACTTATAAGTAGAACTGATCCAAGTTGTAGAATGCTTCAATCCTTTGAGGAATTATATAATTTTCGTTCAGCTTATGGACAACTAAGCAATATTAGAAGTATAAAATGGCTGGACAGCTGCAGTATTAATTTATTGGTTCAAATCTTATTTTAGTTATTGAACTTTCAAGTTTTTTTTTTTTTTTTTGAAAGGAAACATAAAACTTTCATTGATAAAATAAAAAGTTACAGAAAACGTCAAAAAAGTTACAGAAAACCATTCCAATGAAATAGAAGGGTATTAAAACTATAGTCTTTAAAGGGTAGAGATTTGTGAGCCCGAGACAAATGCTAGAAAAGTAATAGATTTTCTAAGATTCTCAATTTGTTGGATGGCGTCAGCAAATAATCGATCATTCCTTAATGTCCAATTTTCCACCAAAAAGCATATAGGAAATTGAACTTTCAAGTATATTCTATTTTGATTCATTAACTTCCTAACATCATGTTTTATCCTCTAAACTTTGTATAGAAACCAGTTTTGTCATTGTCTTTGTTATTATATGTGCAACACATTATTAGGTGTGATATCAAATTGCAATCAGTTTTTTTTTTCTTTCAAACACGATGAATAAGAAAATGGCTATGCCATAGTTTTCTATAAATGTCTTGAAACCAAAACAAAATATTTGAAAAGTTGAGTTTCTAAATAGAACAATTGAATGTTTATGAACCAACATGAAACAAGTATGAGAATTCATTGGTAAAACTAGGATTTGCACCCACTGTTTTAAAAAGTTCAAGGTATATATTATCGTGCAATAGCTTAATGGGGTGGTGCAAGGTGCAGAAAAAAGGCGTGGGCTTTTTTTGGGAGGCGCACTATATATAAGAACATTCACAAACAAGAGATAGTGTAGTTGAAGTGAAAATAAACCAAATAAAAAAGATCCTAAATGCAAGGTTTTTTTTTGCATTTGGGGTTAGTAAAATTTATTTACTTTTTTAATTAATCAAGAAGCCTTAATGCACAAGCTCGACGCCTTAGGGCTTCATCGGAAGGTGCACGCCTTTTTAACTTATTCTCACTTATTCGAGGCGAAGCGTTAGACTCATGTCTTGAGCCTAGGTGTGCCTAGGTGCTCATTTGAGCAAGCCTTTTAAAACAAAGTTCACACCTAATAAATAGGTGGTTGAGTGGTCTGGTTATCTTTATTTAGACATGTAACAATTTAGGATTTAAGTTGTGAATGCCATTTGTCACCTGAAGCAATTCAGTGTTGTGAATGGCATGTCAAAGTTTACTGTCACTTATGGTTGTAATAATAATAATAATAATAATAATAATGCGTTCACGGTTCATTGTTAGGGAGGGATGCCTGGCTCTGTAAGATTAAGAGATTGTGAAATACTGCGAAAAATTACCAGCAGACAAGCTGAGGAAAAGAGACTATATGGAGCTATATGTGCTGCTCCAGCAGTCACCCTTCTGCCGTGGGGTCT
This sequence comes from Sechiopsis laciniata, assembly GCA_037833695.1. Taxonomy (NCBI): domain Eukaryota; kingdom Viridiplantae; phylum Streptophyta; class Magnoliopsida; order Cucurbitales; family Cucurbitaceae; genus Sechiopsis; species Sechiopsis laciniata. The sequence continues at coordinate 458,789 of JBBMKA010000001.1, forward strand.
TGTTAGAAGGAAACAGGTAACTCTGTTGAGTCAAATTTGATTTCATCTAGTTTATTGGAAAATATGAATGTATGTTATGTAGCTTTGCTAATTATGGTGTAGTTTGGTATACAAGACTACGTGTCACCCTGCATTCACTTACAAGCTCCCATCATTTTGGGCTGTTAAATCAAATATTCAAGTGTCGGGAGAGCTCACAACGAGCCGTGGCCCTGGTACTACTTTCGGATTTGCCTTAGCTTTAGTCGAGCAGCTCTACGGAGAATCAGTTGCCAAGGAGGTTGGAGAATCGTTGGTGAGGTTTATTGTTGATCTTCTATATAATATTTTCATGGAGACTTTTGGCTGTCATTTTGATTTGTGAAACCCAAACAATCCCACTAGGTTACATATCACTTGTATTGTTCACAGTCGTGCTGAGCATTCAAGTTTACCTGGACGATTTTTTTCCAATCCAATTATTCTCACACAAGAAGGTTCCTTTTTTAAATTCTCAATTTGGACATTCCATAAATAAATTTCTTAAGTTGGCTTGTTTGTGTTCTTATGTCAGCTAATGGATGCTGAGAATGATTATCCTCGTAAGGTGGAATTCAACAAAGTTGACTGGTCTGTTGATCATACTCCTCGTGTAAGTTGCCTTAAACTGTGTTTGATTTGTAATTCTTGGAGCTAAGTTTTTCCAAGTGATAAATTTGTCTTTAGATGATTGTAATTAACCGACAATGTTGTATGTTCTAATTAATTTATCATTATAATGGAATCATCACATGATTATTTATCCTAACTATAATTGTTGTTCACTGCGTTTTTCTAAATATATTAAATTTTGTTTGGGGTTTTTTACAAATTTTTTTTAATACTATTTTCTGAAATGGAAAAACAGAAAATGGGTTTGGATATAAAATACTGCATTTATGTTCTAAAAGAAAGTTCTCGTGATGATGTCAAATTTAAACTCCAACTTTATACAAATACAATACAAAACGTTCCTCGAGTTTCTTTTTGATAGGAAATTAAAATATCATCCCAATAATTAGACTACAAAAAGAAGAGGGCAAGATTCTTCTCATAATCAACGTACTACAAAGAGTGTCCAATTTGTTTGAATCACATAAGAAAATATTATGTGCGTGGATTTTGCAGCCTTTAAATGTTTTCGTTTGCTTGGGCAGGTTCTTATCCCAATTGCAAATGGCTCTCAAGGGATTGAACTAGCAACTATTGGTGATATTTTGCGGCGTGCGAAGGTGGATGTCGTGATTGCTTCAGTTGAAAAGTCTCGTCAGATTTTAACATCAACAGGAGCAAAAGTTGTTGCTGACAAGTTGATTAAAGAAGCTGCAGAAACAATATACGATCTAATTATTCTTCCGGTAAGACCATTGAAATTTCTGAAATTTTTTTAACTTTGATTACTCAATTCCAGACCTGAAGAGAAATTCTGAAGAGTAATTGTCTCCCGCCCAAAACAAATTAGTTTTTTACAGTTTGTTGCTTCTCTAGGAGTGGTCTGGTCATTGGAACTGCTTGCCTGTCAGGCTTGTAGCCATCATAGTTTTGGACGTCATAATCATTGCCATTCTTTTCACTTAATCACATCCGTAAATTCTTCTGGTTTTCTAATGTTAATGTGCATTGATGCGTGGTCGATCGATTTAAGAATTCCTTTTAATCTTGCAACTGTTTGGCCTTACATGCTTCTAGACATTTCTTTCCTTTCAACTCAACGTCACAATTTCTGCTATGATACTTCAGGGGGGAGCTGCGGCAGATGAGCGGCTTAGTAAATCCCGGATCTTTAAGAAGATGCTCAAAGAACAAGATTCTGCCAATAGGATATATGGTGCAGTCTGCTCTTCCCCTGCAGTTCTGTTCAAGCAGGGTCTTCTGAAGGTAAAATGAAAGCCATATACCATTTTTCTGCTCCTACATCATTGTACCTCCTCAAATATTTCTATTTCCAAACAGGACAAGCGAGTAATTGCTCATCCACCTTTGGAAATCGAGTCGACCAATGAAGTAAATGCTGCAAAAGTAATTATTGATGGTAAACTGATAACTAGCAAGGGGTTTTGCAATGTAATAGATTTTGCACTGGCTATTGTAAGCAAGTTTTTTTGCCATGCAAGAGCGAGAAGTGTAGCAGAAGGTCTGGTTTTTGAGTATCCTAGAGCTGGATGATGTGCCAGCCCCAATTCCTTATAAAGGCAAGCGATCTTCAAGTAACGGATACCGCTTGCATTGTTAACACAACCTTCACCTTCATCATTCCCAACTAATCAAAGAAATGTTCTACCAATGGAGCCTATTTAGCCATTCTATTGTCTGGAAGAATGCCTTTGCAAAATGGTCAGTGTTCTGTGTAATTGTGAGATGCATCACTTCATGCATAGTGCAGGTTGATTATATGTTGGCCAGGAGATAAGTATAAACTTCGAAAGACGAGTGCGTTAACCAAGCCATGTGTGTAAATTTGCTCATAGGGAGATGGGGCTTATTCGCCATGAATGAGTTGTGTGACAAAAGGTTTCATTATGTAAGCATGAACATAATTTCTCTTATTTTGTTTCTTGTAAACCTGTATATGCACATTATTTTAGTAATCTACAGGGGTTTCCACCCACTTTGAATTACCAAGTAGATAGTTATGGGGTGCTAAGGCTTTGTTTAGAGTTACAATCTTACTATCACATTGTCATCATATTTTTTGCTTCAGTTTTGGTGCAGGCAGAGAAGAGAACTGCTAAACAGGCATTTCATTCCAGTATTGTGACAATTGGATGCTTGAAAAAACATGCTCAATTTGATAAGGGTAATGGTTAGGTAAACAATCAAGTACAGCTTTATGAAACTGATAGGATTGGCCTCAGAAGAATTATGAATAATATGAGGGGTATATATTGGCATTTAGTTAAGGAGTTTCTTAGGAATTTCAATAACAGAGGGTGGGCAAGTGAGGAAGATATAAAATATTGAGTGATTACACTTATGGACTCGAAAGATGTTTCTCTAGAGAGTAAAGAGAGGTTTTAAGTCCTATTCAAACTTGGGTTATCTTTTATTTCAATATAGTGTCCATGTACTTGTTCTAGATCTCGAATCAACCACTAGAATGCAAAAGGTTCATTTATACAGCATAAAGCTCAAATCCCCTTTCTGATATATGTCATCTACATACCGATAACCCGATCTTCAATATTTACAGCTACGAACCTAACTATAAGCTTGAATCAGATTAGAAACACACATTCTAAGCCCTTTACACACTACTTTTGTGTTTGATACAGACACTATATCTAAATTTGACTCAATTTGACTCTTCATCTTGGTACCTCTACCAAGGTCCGGTCAGTGTTCTTCTTAAGCAGAGTCTTTTCCCACCCAACTGACACTTAAGCTTCTCTAAAACCTGTCCAAGAAAAGGAAAAGCAAAAGGTTGTTAAAATGAAGGGGATTTTGCATGTATAATAAAAAGGGACAAAGTATTTTCATCTATAGCACAAAATTAAAACTAATTCATTTATAGCAAGAAATCCAAATTGCTATGACCGATAGAATTCAATCCGTTATAGAGTTCTATCACTGATAAAAAATCATGTACTATAAATAAATTATTTTAAAAATTGTGCTGTAAATATAATACAAGAGATAGAATGTGTTGTAAATTCCCTAAAAGGAAAGCTTCTCTATGTTGAAATAAGCTGAGTTTCAAAATAATTGAGTTTGGCAGTTCGATACAGATGAGAGAAACATATACCTGATTTTTCTGTGTTTCCATTATCTCTCTCTGCAGATGATAAGATGCATAACAAAAGGAGGTCAAGTTGATTGATTGTTCAAGCCAAATATACCACATGAAATCATTTTCTGATATGTAATATACCTGTTTCTTCTGCAACTCTTGGTTCATTTTTTTGAGTTGTTCAACTTCTGCTTCAAGCTCCAAGGTGTAAGCCTGCAATATTTAAATGTTATAATGGAAGAATCTGACACTTGTAAATCAGAGTCAAGTGACTGAACTTTGATTTGCCTGGATTCTTCAGTCCTATTCTGAATCTTGATCAACATTTTAAGATACTTTAGTGAACAGTTTCAGTTTCAAAATTGTTTGTGATTAGCTGAAAATGTTGGCAGCATAAAAAATGCTTTTAGACAATCTCTTGAGAACACATTTATTAGGTATAAACTGCAGAGTTCAGTGTAAATACAAACAATAATTGCAAGCTACTCTTCCATCATTTGCAAATTTTAGACTATCTCTTATGGTCATCTTCAAATTGCTTGAAACAATTTGTAAAACACAAGTACAAGAGTTACAGCTAATCGCAAACATATTTTTCCTTCAGTTGACAGATCTGTCATCTACTTATGAGACACCTACAGCCAGTTTCTCCTGTCATATTTTGAACTTTCCTCTACTAAGAAAATATCTCACAGAGAATATTTCAGTATAATATGTGGATATTTATCTTTGCATAGAATTGGAGATGGAAGATATCACAGAGAATCATAACAATGAAAAGTTATGGAGTTTACTATCTTTTTTTTTGTTTTTTTTTGGATAAGAAACAATTTCATTGATGCATGAAATTACAATATAGGTCTATATATATTATTAGAGATCAAACAAGCGATCTCCAATAATTAAGTAGTGTTTCAAAAGTGTAAGAATTAAATACAGGATTAAACTGCAAGTTTACTATCAGTGAACTGAAACTGCAAGTTTTGCAGGCATGATACAAAGAATCCATCTATAATGTTTTGGTTAGAAATTTAGGAGTGTTATTGTTGGTTGATATAATTTAAATTATATCAAGTTAAATTTTTAGGCTGATTGGTGATTTAACATAATTAAACATGATATCAGAGCATCTTAAGCTTTTTGGGTTGATTGATGATTTAACATAATTCAATAGTTAGTAAACTAAATAGAGGTTAACTCTTTAAGAACATCATTGGGCTAGAAGCTTTTTGAGTGGCTCACTATGTTAAACCAAGTCCTAAGCAAGTGTACAACAGAAGAACCTTACTTTGAAAAACTAAGGCAAATAGGAAAGTGTATTTATAGTTAAAAATTGTAAGTATAAAAGCACTATGATGACTATTAGTATAGCTACCTGTTTTCGAGCTCGTGATCTTGCAGCTGACTCTCTGTTCTTGATCATTCTTCGTTGCCTCCTCTCAACAACTTTCTCCACAACTCCGTTGCTTCGTCGTCCCCGGCCAAACGAATATGGAACTGGAACTGGAACTGGTGAATATGAAAATGCGTCTATGCTGTTTTTTGTAATCACATCAGATGATATTGTACTTGTAGGAGATCTTGAAGCAACAGTTACACCTCTCGTGCCTAAACCGATCGTACCGATGCCGCTGGTTTGGATTAAAGGGTTGTATAAAGGAGGTTTCGAGGCCACGCCCATATTAGTCACAGATCCAGTAGAAAGCTGGGGATTGTTTGGTAAATTCATTGATGAAGCAAAAGTCACAGTAGCTGGTTTGGGGAAAAGTGGCTGCTGTTGCTGGGAAGGCCTTACAACTCCTGTTCCTAAAAACATTCCATTTTGTTGATTCTGATTAGAAACCATATTTTTGTTCTCAGCCATTTGATTTCCCATGAGCATCCCAAGAGCTAAACCAGCATTATTGTCTTCTCTTGACAATCCACCATAAAATCCACAAGGCCTCTCAACATGTTGAGGTTCTTCTCTTACCACTCCTGCTCTAGCTAAAAACTCCTCCAAAGTCACCTCCCCTAATGTCGGTTGTCGCGGAGGCATTGCCTCGATTCCACTGCCATCTCGAACACTAGTACTCTCTTTACTCAAGCCTTTCCAAACTTCATCAACCGTTTTCTGACTAATCGTTCGAGGTAAAGTTAACGAACCTTGCCTCTGCAAGTTCCCACCAAAGGCGCTTCCAGCTCCACTTGAAGCAGCAGCAGCAGATGTCAATGCCTGAGATTCTTCAGCAGTCCATATGTTTTTCAGAAGTTCATCCATATTCATTGAACCGACATCCTTTCCGAGTCCACTCCATGTGTTCTGAATCTCGTCGAACGTTAAAGAGTATATGGAAGACTGTCGAGTCAATGCGAAATTTCCTTCTGCCTTTGCCATTGTGCCTTCTCCTGGTGGCATATCCTCAAAGTTCCTGAAATTCATTTGAGAGAGTTCAACCTACACAGCAACTGTCTTTAGATAACTGCTTAGAACAGCCCCTCTCTTATAATAGGTTGAATGAGTGTTCCTTTTTGGCTTGGCTTGTCTCAGTTTTCTAATTACTGAATGAAGGAAAACTGGTCAGTGAAATAAAAGATAAAGATTAATGTTATCCCTGAATCCTGAATAAAATAGCTACCTTTCAATTACTATGATTTCCATACACCAAAGAAACACAAAAATGCCTTCATATATTTTTGTAGAAGGAAAAGGAAAAAGGAAACTAGGGAAAGCATATTTGGAAACCGCTGAGCGTTTGGATAGGTTTGTGAGAGTTTATTCAAGGATTGGAACAACCCCATGTTTGACTGGCGCAGCCCGAAAACGCTCCCATAAAATTTTCTATAAAACCTTCCATAAAATCTCTATAAACTCTTAAGTTATGACATCACTTCTACTTTTAACCACCCATAACTCTTCAATTCAAATAATAGTTTTCTGTCACAACCACTCATAATCCCTCTATCCAAATGAAAATTTAATCTACAACCACTCAAAACTATTCAATCCAAACAAATTTTTATCTTTGTCGAACCTCTCTCAACAACTCATAACCACTACCCCTCATTTTGAAAAGAAAACCCTCTATCCAAACACACTACTTAGTTTATTCATTCTTACACGTAACTTAATTTTTTTGAAACAAATAAAGTTCATCCTATAAAAAAAAAATCACAACTTTCCCATTCACAAATAGTCCAACTTTTACAAGACATTTGATAACAGTTTTATCTTGATAACTGTTATCCAAAACAAACTTTTAAGTAGCCCAATTCAGCTTAGTGACCACAAGTTCATATCATTAACCAGATAATTAGTGAAGCAAATAAGCTGTTACAATAAAGTTAAACCATCAAGAACAAGCACCATTTGTTAGAAAAACACTATGATTAATTACACCAACTCAGTGAAAATGATGAGATTAAATATAAAACATTTGGATCATCCACTCCAACCTTCAAAGCTTCAAAGATTATAACTCTTTGTACTGATCTATTCTCTTTATCTACAACCCCAAGCTTCAAAGAGAGACCAAACAACTCAAAATCCATGCCCCAAAAACCAAAATCAAACAAAATTTCAAAGTCAAATCAGATCATATCCTCAAAATCAGCAAACTATAAGACTACAGCTCATTCCATTTCAGGGTTTGGAGATTCAAACATCAGCAATCTCAAACAAGCATTTCAACAGCAGTAAAACACAAAAAAACAGAACCCCATTACAATCAAAGAACCAAAAGAGAAGAAAAAACAAAAGAAACAAAAAACCTAATCCCCATTTTAGAGCATTGAGAAAAGAAACAAAACAAAACAAAACACAGCAACAAAAGGAAAAACAAAGATAAATAAAATGGCAGCTCACCTTTATTCTTAAAAATTTCCCCTTTTTCTATGGAAAAATTATTGGGATATTTTAGGGAAATTTGGGAGTGACTTGAAACTAAAAGACCCTTCGTTCTTTTGAGCTGGTGGAGACGACAGGTGTCTCTTGCTGAGATCTGAGCTTATATCGAGGATTTGTGAGCTTACTTTTTCTTGGATTTTTATTTTAAAAAATAAAAAAAAGTTGATTTTTTTTTGTTGGGTTTAGAAATATAAAATTAAATAAAAAAATGGATCCATCTAGATTGGAAAACGTGGACCAATGGTAGAAGGGTCTGAAAGGTGAAGGTGACAGGTGAGCCAATGAAGAAGAGCAAAGTGGAGGATTTTGGACCGTTGGATTTGGCTTTCTGATAATAAAAAGGATGCGATTTGTAATATTTGCGGTTTTATTTGTTTGTAACGGTTTGAGGTTTTTGTAAGTAGTGAGTTGGTTTTGGCCAATGGGAATTTGCCAAATTGCCAATGAGAAAAGACAAAAGCTTTTAGATTAAGAAACCATTTTTGGTTTTTTCTCTCTTTTTATTAGAATAAAAGCATTTGGATAATTATATAAATCTAGTAATGAATTTCAGAATATTAAGATTTTTTTATAAGTCTCTAAATTTGAGGTCTAATTTTAATTTTGTTCTATGTTTCAAAAGCGAACATTTTTATTTTTAGACTTTTTAAATCTTTTTAGTTTACTTTAATCTATATTTTTCTAAAAAAAATTAAATTCACGTCTAAAGTAAAATAATCACTTTACTAATAGTTTACTCATAATTTATATTAATTACATAAATTATTTTTTAAAATAAAATGCATTATTTAAATAAAAGAAATTAATCCTTATTCAATATTCTTAATTTTGAACTTTAAAAATGTACTTATTTGTTAGTATATAACTATATCAAAATATAAGAAGAAATCAACTTGTTAAAGAAAGTGTTAATTTATTCTCATTTGGTTAAATATTAATTTAAAGTTTAACTAAAAATACTTTATTAATTATTTATATTTTTTAAAAGTAAATTTAAGTTATTTACGGAAAATGTAAAAAAAAAAGTATAATCTTTGTTACATCATTTATCATAATCTATAGTAACGAAGTTAGTGCCACAAACATGCGCTTACACATACAAAGGCCAAAAAGAATGTGTGGGATTGATTAAGGAACATCATCATTGTGGATTATTTGAGTTCTTAAAAGTAAATTTTTACTTTCATTTTTCTAAATTGATTTCAACTTGTAACTAAAAGTGAAACATTTTTTACCTTAAGATTAAAAATCATGTAATTAAAGCCGATGGCAGACAATCAACTGCGCTCCATTTTTCTTTTTCTAAAAATCATTTTACTAGGCGAATCAAACTAAGGCACGTCACATTCACTTGGCTAACACGTGTCAAGCTCTGATTGCTCTTGGTTGGTTTGTGGTGGGCCACACTTTTGTAAGCTCAATAAAAGCTTATATTAATTACAATAAGTCCACCATCGTCTCATTTTCATTTTATTTTTTTTAAGTCCTAATTTTTTAGATATATCTCATTTTCATTTTTGGCTCCTTCATTTTTTTTTTTTTTTTTGAAAAGTTTTGGCTCCTTCATCTGCCGACTTGTTTGGGATATTTGTTTGATATTTTCTTTTCCATTTCAGAAATTTGTTGAGGTTAAATTATGTTTACACTTGATTTTTAAACTTGTTTTTTTTTTTTTTTAAAGATTAATTTAGAAACACATTTTCTGCCAATGTAAATTTGTTTAGATTAATTACCTACTTTTAACCTCAAGCCAAAATTTGAAAATAAAAAGTAATTTTAAAATTTTATTTTTTGTTTTCTAAGATTTTAGATTAAAAACACAACTTGTTTATTTGATGAAAATGAATCTTCATAAAGAAATATATTTTTGATAAATCAACGAACTTTTATTGAGAAATATAAAAGAAACATAATCTTAAAATCAAATAGTTTATTTAATGATCAAGAAGACATTGAAAAATATATAAAATATTATAGGATTAAGTAATATTGTCTTGTGAAATGCACATAAATAAAAATATACAATATTGAAACATAGAGATAAAAAAGTTTTTTTCCAGAAAATAAATAAATTCGTCTACTATAATTCACAATAACTAAGATGTTACATTGTATTTGAATGCTAAAAACCATTTAAGGTTGAAAAGTAGTCCAAGAACCTTTATTTGTTAAAAATTTTGTGACGCTATAACATTTGAAAATCAAAGAAGCAAAGCAAAGAATCAACCAAACGAAATAACTATTCTCAAAGAATAAATCAGTTATTTAACATGAGGAAGCTCATACATATTTGAAGTTTGAAGAAAATTATGGAGAAAAAATCAAATACTATCATATTGGAAATCACTTCATCTAAGTGATGCGACAGCAATCTATCCAAGATTGAAAATTGACAAAATTGGTGGAGATTATGTCCCAACAAGTTAGCTATGTTATGATGACCAAATTAAATAGAAAATAAAATTCTAAGTTTCACTCATCTAAGCTTATCCCTAGGCAAGACACCAAAAGATATTGAAAGAATGAAGACACAAAAGGTGTCCACAAATTAATATCACAACTGAGTCTCGATCAGTTTTACTCTTCTACTAATATGAATATTTTATATGATAAACTTGCTATCAATATGTGCATGATAGATATTCTTGGTCATCCTTATACGACTGTCCAAAACGCATAAAGACAACAATCAACCAAATATACAAACTACTTGACTGTATAACATCAAAGAGACCTCCATCTTCCAATAATAATGAAAAAACCAAGTGTGTGTGTGTATATATATATATATAATATTTCTTAGGTAACCAACAATGGTGACAAGCACCAAATCTCTAAATCCTTCTATTGTGGTAACCAAGATTCAAAGCTTAACCCCTACTACTACATATCCCAAAAACACTCACTTGTCTGACCCAAAAGACACGGATGGAAATTACAATTAAACTCACTCATGGATTACAAACATGTCCCCTCCAAAGAAGATACCTTGAAAACTTAAGGCTATACCAACAAGACCACTCTTGAGAACTTCTAAACCTGTTACATTATGTTCTCAAAGAAATTCATAGACTCTGTAACATGTTATCAAAGAAACTCGTAGGAAACTAATTCAAGTAAAATAACCATCATGGTTAGAGATCATCCCATCTAATCTTTTATAAATCCTTATAGACCACAAGGGCAACCTCATGACAGTTTATTAGTCTTAATCATTAAACTTCATCACATTTAACAAAGATTACTAATGCTTCAGTTCGTTAAGCAAAATAAATTTAGAAACCAAACAAATTTGTTAACCAAATAAAAAACCTTGCAATGCAAAGCTTACTTCAGTTAAAAACAGCTATTCATACATCAAAAAACAGCATTTATAGTATGATAACAAATATAGAAGACCATGAAAGTGAAAGGAATCAAAATAGGACATGATAATAAGTATACAAACAAAAATATGAAATTACAATTAAATTTTAATGTGAATAAACAAAAGAATGCACCTCATTGTCCTGAAAACTTCATTCCTTAATCCTAAAATACCAGATAACTAGCATAAATTTTATTCATTTAGGTGAGCTACATCTCAAGCAAGCAATGTTTTAAAAATCTCAAGGCGCACTAAGGCGCAATGATCCTCTGGAACCTGAGGCGCAAGGTGCACCAAAAGGTGTAGGCTTTTTAACTTAAGGCACACCATACATAAAAAAACAAAAAAAAGTATACATGTATACATACACAAAACATATATATTAATCTCTTTCAATATAGAGTTTTTTACAAAATCAACCCATAAAAGACATGAAACATTAAAATATTAATTCCAAATAAAAATTTATAAGTCCTAAAGATCAAATTTAAAAAATAAATAGAGAAAATGAATAAAACATTACCGTTTTGCTTAGATTTTAAATAAATAAGGAATTTCTCAAAATCGCGCATGAGGGCTTTATGAAAAGGCGCACGCTTTGAATGGCAAGGCGCCAACATTGAGCCTGGGGCTTTTTTTAGCCTTAGGCGAGCCTTTTGGGGCTTTTTAAAACATTGGTGACAAATCGTTGATTAGTGAGTTCTCCATGTGGACACCACAAGATAAGATAGCATAAATATTCAGATAACAGATTACAATTTCAAAATTTAATCATTGAATACTAATATAAACACAAAAAAGAGGACAAAATGATAACCAAATTCCCAAAAACAAGGGTTCATTCATGATTCAATACAATCAGGAACAAGGGTGTATGATCAATAAACACAAATCAAATGCAACATACTGAAAAATTAAAAAATAAATGAAACAAAGAATTCAAAGCCTCAATGAAAAAAGCAATCCAATTCATTTATATTGCTATTCTAAATCCAGATTTCCAATTAACTAAGAGCAATTCGATACTGAATATAATATAATAGCAAAAGAGTCAAAACCATTACGACAAACAATCTAATTTTACTCGAAAACACATAAAAGAGTTAAAGCAGGAAAAAAAAAACTTTGTAAATTCAAAAGCTTAAAAAAGAACAGCAAACAAAAATCCACCATAACAAAGTCTTTCCCAAAAATGCATTTGGATTCAACGGTAAGATTTCTGGAACCTGGCACGAGCTCCGCGACCACCAAACTTCTTAGGCTCGCAGCGTCGAGGATCGGCGACGAGCAAAGTCCTATCGTATCTGACCAGAATGTCCTTGATCTCCTTCTTGCTCTGCTCGTCGACGTACTTCTGGTAGAACGCGACCAATGCCTTAGCAATGCTCTGACGGATGGCGTAAATCTGCGAAGTGTGACCCCCGCCCTTCACTCTGATACGCATGTCAACTTCGGAGAACCTGTCCCGGCCGAGGAGGAGGATCGGCTCGTACGCCTTGAAACGGAGGATCTCCGGCTCGACCAGTTCGATTGGGCAGCCGTTGATCTTGATCAATCCTCTGCCGCGCTTGCAGTAGGTGACTGCTACCGCCGTCTTTTTCCGGCCGAAACACTGAACCGACTCGATCGGAGCAGCCATTTTTCCGAGTTCTGGTGCTTTACCTGGTTTGCCTCCTGCTACAAAACCCTAGAGCTCTGAAAGTGGGCGAGGAGAAATCGAAGCGGAGTTTTTATATGAAGTCAAAAAAAAATTAGGGCTTTGTGACTTGACCTTATTGGGCCAAAAACGGATCATTTTTACTCTGTAAGATTTGGGCTTATTTTTAATTTGGGCTCAAACCCGTTAACGTAAAACTTTGGTCCGAACTTTTGAATGCCCGACCCATTTCGCCACGTCCAGCATGTTTTTCAGAATCTAGTTTATTAACACGAAATATTTCTTAGTTTTAGTTTTTGTTTCTGGAAAATTACCACAAAAAATTTCTACTGTTGTTATAATTAAACTCTTAAATTAAGAGATTATAGGTTTAAAATCTTCATAAATGAGTTTAACCTAATGATAGTTATCATACATCCTAGATTTAGAAATGGCAGGTTCTAATCCTTCAATTCAAATATTATTATTGTACTCAAACAAAAGAATATATTATTCTTTTGTTTTTTTCAGATAAAGGATATTGTATTCTAATTATTATTGAGTTTAACAAATATTACTCTCTTGAACTTTCATCAAGTCAAAATTCGTGGGGTTTTTTTTGTTTGAATACAATAGGAATGAAAAGATTTGAACCACAAATCTTGTAGTTATTAATACATCAAGATGTCGTTGAGTTATTGCTCATATTGACACAAAACCTACTATTAAAATCCTCTATTATAGTAAAAATAATGGCCAAACATAATTTTAATTGTGAGATATTTGAATTGGGAATAGTTGCTCAAATAGACTAACCGGAAAAATTGAATTTGTCCAATAAATTCACCTAATTCAACACAACTCCAAGTATATACCTCCTTAATTCACATATCTTTTATTTATATCCCTATTTCCTTGTTTTACTATCAACATTTTTTTACACAACTCAAAATTTGAAAAAAAATAATAATTAAATTAAATTTAGCCTATAATCCAGTCTGTATTTATACTTTAATAAATAAATAAAAAAAAAATCCACAAAAAAAATTTTCATTTAATTAAAAAAAAAAGGAAAGTAATGAAAAAGTATAGTGAGTGATCACGTTCATTATTTTTGTAGGTTTTTTTTTTAACATAATCACGATACATTTTTTGAGCAGTATAATTTACTGTAACTACAAATACATGAGAAATGATGTTTTTTTTTAAAAAAAAATTACATGAGAAATTATTGAAATAGTTGATGTTTTTATTGATTTCATTATTTTATAATAATTAATGTTTGGTTTTTTTTAGGAATAAACAAAATTGAAAAAATATTTACAATACTAGACAAAAAAAAATATTTAGCAATTATAGTCAAACATACTGTATAATTAATATTCACCATAAGATATTATTAATATATAATATTATATTAATAATATATAATACTATATTAATATCCAAAATTATACCATATATTTGACTATAATATAAATATTTTAAAACTTATCTAATCTACAATTATTTTGTAAAATTAGACTTTAACCCAATTTCCCATTAAGGTTTTACATTTATTTGTAGGTTTCTCCCCCTACAAGAAAAAAATATGAGAAAGTTTTTCAAAAAAAAAAAAAAAGAAAGAAATTATGTCAAAATAAACACGAGCTTTTCAAATGTAGCTCCATGTCTGCTAAAAAAAGTAACAAATAAATAAATAAAACAGCGCCACGTCACCATCTCGAGCAACCCGTCCCTAACCTTTCCTTTTTCGTCTTCTTTGACGTCGACCTCTGCAACACTAAACGCCAATTTCATGGAACATTCACTTTCAACAAATCGTTTCTGTGTATCTACAGATTTTAATTTCATTTGTTCAACTTCGATTCAAATATCCTCTAAAAATTTCTTGTAATTTTCCTCTGATTCTTCCCTAGAAATCATGACGAGTTCTTCCGACGAGCCGCTCACGCCGGCCGGCCGCCTGTTTCTCCGGCCGGAAATCAACCAGATCATACACGGCGTCATCGGAGTTCGAAACTCGATCGATGTCGATTCTGTCAAATCTCAAATCGCCGATTCCGCACTGGTTCGAAACCCTAGGTTTACGAGCCTCCTGATTCGCGACCGGAACGGCGTTGAGTACTGGCGGAGGACTTCAATCGAAATCGACCGCCACGTCATCGTCGTCGCCGATCCGGTATTGGACGGCGGA
>JBBMKA010000001.1:474743-508657 GCA_037833695.1 Sechiopsis laciniata
TAGATCATTTAAATATTTATGGATCAAATGTAACTAATCTAGGTATATGGACCAAATTTTAAACTATGTAATTTACAAGACAAAAACAAAAATTTGGTTATTGATATGCATAAGTTTGGTTATTGATACGCATAGGTTAAGCAAAAAATGGTCAGCCTTGCTTCAACGTAGTCAAAATATTTGTTTCTTAGGGTCACCTTTTCTTTTGTCTATTTTAAGTAAATAGTTTTTTTTTTTTTTTTTGCTTGCTTTCTGATTGCCATGTTTTTTTAAAAAAAAAAATATATATAATAATTATTATTATTATTTTAAAAATAATAGAATAAGGAGCCAATGCCTTTTTGTTTAAAGTGTAATTTTCGTTCTTCTTTTTTCTTTTTATGAAAATTTAATCTTGCTTGATCGGGTAATATGATGTTTAATTGTCAATAAAAGTGATAGCCAATTTAACGGAATGGGGTTTTTTTTGTGTGTAAAAAGAAGAAGAAAAAAAAATACAGAGAACGTGCTCAAATCTTTCAATGCAAAAAACATGAGCATTCATAAAAGGATCTTTTTTAACCAAAAATAAAAATTTCTATAACTATCAATATTTTATTTTGAAACTTCTATCATTTTTGTTGAAAACAAAATAAGTAAAAAAAAATTATGAGTAATGAACATTTTTGTTTTTTGCTGTCTTCTATTTTTAAAAATCATTTACTAAATCGTTTTTTTTTTCATATAAAATATATTTTCATTTTTTTTCATAGATTTAATATATTTTCTACTAATACTCAAGGAAGATCTCAATTCCCTACATTCATAGTCTCTGTTCCAACCATAACTAATTCGGCCAATTTACTTCATAATGTATATTTTGTAAACCAAAATTGAGGAACATTTTAGTATTTATTTTAGCTCATAAACTTTCAAATATATTCTATTTGTATTAGGGTTTTTTTTAATATTTGATTTAGTCTGAAATATTAAATATTGTTATCTTTGATATTAGTATGTCATTTAAATAGTATAACATTCCTTCAAATATGTAAAGAAAACATACTATATTTTTGTAGCAATTATTTCAAAGACTAAAATAGATATTCTAAAAGTACGAAAATTGTGTTAGATAATATGAGGTTTTACTCAAAATCAATTGTTAATAAGGCAAGTAGTCTATATCTCATCCTCATCTTTCCAATGTGGGACAAGATGAATATTTTCAACACTCTCCTCAAGATGTCATATAGGAAAGACCATGTTAGATTAGATCTAAATTTGTGGACCGAAATAACTTCTTTGTCTTACTTGTTTGGGTCGGATCCAAATTTTTAGGATCAAATACCCACTTGAGCTTATGCCGGCTTGGGTGGTGTTCAAATCACCCGCTTTGGCTGGATTGGAATTTGGGGAGACTATTACTCACATGGAGTTTGATACCATATTAAATAATACGTGATTCCATCTCAAAACCAATTGATAGCATAGCAAGAAGAATAGTACATATCTCGTCTTCATTCTTCCAATGTGGGACAAGATAAATACTCGAACAACTTTTTAATATATATATTTTAATTCTATAAGATTTGGATGAAGATTTAAATTATAAAGTTGTAAGAAATAGTGGATAAGGAGTTAAAGTTTTGGTTGCAGACAATAAACGACGTTCTTTTCAGCGTGCTAGAGGCAGGCTTATCCAGGTACTTGGAACACAGGCAACCCAAGGGTAAGTTTCTTTGTCCCTCTTCCAAAACCCCAAAATTCTGCCTGCACTATTTAAACCACTATTTAATAATTGTTATTATTATTATTTTGTTCAATTATGAATTCATTTATTTGTCTCAGTTGTGTTTGTTTTTCATCCATTCTCTTTAAAATAGTTTTATTTTACTTAACAAAATATTTGAATTATTAGTCAAATTTTAAAATAAATAGAAGCTGTTAAATACTTTTTTTACTTTTTGTTTTCATAATTTAGTTTTTTTTTTCTAATAACAAGAAAATTCATAGAGAAATGTTATATTTATAATAAGTTTAATTAAAACAAAAATGAAATAATTATTGAATAGAACCTTAAAATTGTTTCAATTTCTTATTTTAGTTTTATTATTATTTTAATCTTGGCTTATTTTCTCTTGATCTCTATATCATGATTCCCATATCTGATAAGAAAATATTAGAAATTTTAGCCAAATTTCAAAAATAAAAAACATAAAATTTGAAGGTTGTTTTTTTAGTTTTCAAAATGGGACTTAGTTTTTTCAAATATTGGTAAAAGATAGAAAACTAAAAACCAAACTCAAATGGTTATGAAAGCAGCCTAAAAGTTCAACATTCTATTAACATTAATGTTCATGAATTTATTATGTACAACAAACAACTATTTAAATAACATTTCATTTTTCAGTTTTAGAACATTAACAATTAATTGTCAAAACATGAGTTGGCAACTTAGGATCTTTCATTTGTAGGTTTGAAAGAAGGACTTCAATTAACTGGAGTAGCCATGGTTAACCTGAGACAACAACCTGGATTGCAGGTCAAGTACATTACTTTTTTAATGGATTTTTTCTTCTATTATTCTGTTTAATGATTGTTAACTCGGAGTAGGGCTCCAGTGACATCACGTATGACCCAGTAACTAAAAGGTTACAGGTTCAAATCTCTCCAATCCCAAAACACACATAAAAAAAAAAAAAACTCTTTTTCATGTGTATGGATGCAGGATTTAAGTGATATGATGAATGAAAATAAAGGATCCAGATGGGGTAACAAATTAGGGATTCTTCTCCTTCCTGTTTACTATCACAAGAAAACATTGGATCCTCTTCAATGTGTCAAGAGAACTAAGAAGATGATTGACAGAAAAAAACGTACTCTTGAAGCATATTTTTCATATGGAATTGGCAAGCTTCTAATGTCCTGCTTTGGACCAAAGGTAAGATTGTCGGGTTTAAAAAACTAAAGCAACGTTGCTTCGTTGATGTTCGGTTAAATTACAAGTTTAGCCTGTATACTTTAAAATTGTGTCTATTTGGTCTCTAAACTTTCGAAAGTGTCTACCGGTTTGAGGACTTTGGCCAAACCGAGAGACTATAGAGAGATGATATTGGAGTCACTTATTTTCCATCCGTTTCGTGAGAAATATGAGTTTTTGTAGCAAGATAGTGTTTGTGCCATTTTGACGTTGAGGAGTTCAACATCTGAATCTTTAGAGGAGTGGAGTGGTCGTCGGGTGATGTTTAGATCCTCTTAAAGTTGTATGTTTCTATATGAGTCACGGCTTCTAATCCAATTTGTAATTATTCTCTAGGCGGTATTAGTCCTGTAGATTGCCTCCTTTTCGCAGGCTCGTACTTTTGTATGCCCTCTTATTCTGGTGTTTTTTCATTATTTAAAAATAAAATTTCTAAAAGCATTTAATACATTCTTAAACTTTCAATTTTATGTTGATAGATTCATAAATTTTAAAACGATCGGAAGAAACTTGTAATTAAACCTTAATGTTTGGAATTATTTTGGGAGGTAATAATAAAAAAATTCTACAAAATTTTGCAGGTAGCTTGCATCCTTAACACTAGGATTATTTACAATACAAGTTTCACAATTTCAAATGTGATTGGGCCAAGAGAAGAGATTAGCATTGGAGGCAATCCTATTACATACATTAGAGCCACTTCAACAAGCTTGTCCCATGTACTTATTACAACTACTTGCTAATTCATTAATCTTATTAAAGTAAAAATAATTATTATAGGTTTAATTTTCTTTTACTTGGTTTAATGCAGGCAATAACAATGCATATGATGAGCTATGCTGGTAGAGCTGAAATGCAAATTCTTGTGGCTAAAGATATCATCCCTGACCCTGAATTTATTGCTGAGTGCTTTGAAAATGCTTTGCTTGAAATGAAAACTGCTGCCACAAAAATTGATGCAAAATAGCATTAGATGAACTTTTTTTTAAAACTATATTTGGAGGTCGGGGATATCAAAAGTGTAATCTCTTAGTTACTTGGTCGTTTATAATGTCATTGAAACTATACTCATTTTCGCGAATTAGGTAAACTTGTGTGCTCGTTTTTACATTGATTAATGGTAAATACAATAGAAATACCAAAATCTTTGCTAGGGATAAATTATAGTATTTTTGTTGATTAAACAATTGAGAGTAAGGACATTCGAACCGGTAACCTCTTTGTCATGGGGTTATACATGTTATCATTGAAGCTATACTTCTTTTTTACATACAATTTTTTAATCTTATGGCCAATATAGTTATATCTATCTTCTTCTCTTGTTAAAAACTTAAGGTGGATGTATATAGAACTGCTTTAAGGCAAAGATATTTAACTTTAGAGTTCTATGATTGAGTCATTTAAAAAGAAGCTCAAGTGGTTAAAGAGAATTTTGGGGTGTTTAAGATAATGAGTTCAATCCATGGTAGCCACCTACCTAGCAATTAATTTCCTACGGAAGCGATATGTCCCATGACATTAGTCGATGTGCGCGTAAGCTAGCTCGAACAGTCATGGATATTAAAAAAAAAAAAACGCACACACACAATTGTTACTCTATTTATAAAGCTATGTGAACATATAATAAGAATAAATATGTAGGTTGGTTTGCTTTTGATAAACAACTATCTTTAACTATCCAGCAAAATATGTGTTTTTTAATCTGAGAACGTACGGCTTTCTAAACCAAGGTGACCACTGGCTCGTCTTTGATGTGAAGACTTAAGATCTCAAGCGAAGGATACTTCAAAACTCAAACCTTCAATCGAGTGCCACCCCTCGGGAACGTGCTTTATTCATATTATTTAGATTTGGTTTTTTTTAATGGAGAATCGTTATCCACTTCATCTTGCCGCAATATGATCCATAATTTTGGCCCAACCTTACTCTTAACATAAATTCATAAACATGTGATCAATAGGGCTTATAAATACAACCAATATCAAGTGAACAATCAGCCACGTCATCCTAAAGAGAGCAACCTCTTATAACCACAACTTTTTACCAAACTTGTCTTTGTTTCAAATTAATGCACGAATCTAAACAATATTTGAAATTTTTTAGTTTGCATTAATTCAATCAATGTATTCAAGGTTGTTGCTGAAATATGAATAATAATGCACTTGACTCATGACAATAATGATAGAATTTTTTAGAAAGTGTTAGGAATTATAAGAAAATAATTCCTATAAAATGAAGAATATGCATGAGAAACTGCATTAGTGTTTGTCAGCTACACCAACTCTATTGTTTAAAGTTCATTCTTTTATGCAATAAGGTTAGACAATAAGGAAGAACTTACATAAATATGTATCTATAGGAGAACCTTTCTAGAGTTTTGTGTTTCTTCGTTTAATATGTTAATGATGAACCAAACTGAATCGAACATAGATTCTATAAGTCGAGACCTACATGACGTATGACACTGAGTCAATCTTTTCTCATAGTTTGATTTCTTTTCTCTTTTATTTTTATTCCTTTAAGTTTATTCTTTTAACCTAATTTTACTCATACCAGTTAACAAAATTGTTAATAACCATTTAAATTAGTAATTGACCCAATTTTTAAAGACTTCGAACTATGCAAGTATCCAAAACACAAAATGATCTACTAAATCGGTTTGGTTCAAGGTGGAACCCATCGACTTTCAAGAACTGAGTTGTTTGCTAACTAAACCGCAGGTTCTTGTGAATCAGACGAGTATAAGGTCTGTTTCATTTTTCTCATCGAAGGTTTGGCCCGATTTTACGCTTTGTTAAATTTTTCGCTTTATTTGTACTTTGTCCGAAGAACGCGTTTGAAAATTTTTATGTGTTGGACTTCTTCGGTAGGTGGTTTGTTTATTTTTTTTCTTCAAAGTAATCTGTATGAGATTTCAGTTTTGTTTAAGACTAGAATATATAGTCTTTTGTTTGTACGCTCCATTTTGGGATTGGAGGATAAAATTTCAGTTTGAGTCGTTCGAATTGAGGCGTGGATAAGTCCTTCAGAAGATCAACTCCCCATTGTTTAACGTTGGCGGGAGTCACACACATAAGTAGTTTTTATGCTCCACATGTTATCTCACAATACTCTTCAAAAGTCGATCGTGATAGTGTTGACGAGTTTGGTTAAGCTAACGTTGGAATTATCATGTTCATTTTAAGTACTTAAGCATGTGATTCGAGTTGGTTATTATGAGGATCATCTTTACTATTGTTCTCTACGGTATAAGTGGTGGGTGATTGTCCTCCTAAGTGGTTTTAATTAATAGAGCTTACTTTCCAAGGAAAAAAAAAAAAACTTCATTTGACTTTTTAAAACATTCATTCATTTGATTCCAACTTAGAGTTAGTTTTGACTTAGATTTATTGACTTGACTCGATGCAACCAGCTTGAATGTTCTATATATATATATATATTTTACTGGTGTCTTGTGAAACGGAGGTTTTATGTAGTATTTAATTTAATTTTATTATTATTTTTAAATAAGAAGTAAAATATGAAAGCAAAGGGAAGGGCTAAAAAAGCAAGCCGACGTCGTTTAGCGAGAAAAATGGAAAGCACGGCGTAGTTTAACAAAACTGGACATTGCCTAAAATTTAAAAATGACTACTAATATATATATATTTAAAAAAAAAAAAAGTCCAGTAGGGGTAAAAGGGTAATAAAATCTCATTATGAGGACATGATTGGAATAAAGCGGCATTTTCACATCTTCTAGGCTGTTCTTATTTTCTCTTTTCAGATTACAGAGAAAAAGTACGTTATCGGCTCCGGCGACCTGTCGGCTACTTGATTCCGGCGATTGGCGGTCGACATTCGGGCCCTGGTTTACACAGTCACCTAGAAATGGAGATCGCTCCGGCGGCCGCCCCTTCGATCGGCGGAGATACTGCCAACGATGCCCCCGATGCAGTTCAAGCATCGTCTTCGTCGCCGGATTCTTCACCAGAGAACGAGGCGAACTTGTCCATGGCTTTTCCCGGACCGAAGTATGACGACGACGAAGAAGAAGAAGAGGACGTCTGCCGGATCTGTAGAAACCCTAGAGATGTGGATAACCCGCTAAGCTATCCATGCGCTTGCAGCGGCAGCATCAAGTTTGTTCACCAGGACTGTCTCCTTCAATGGCTTAATCACAGCAACGCCCGTCAGTGCGAGGTTCTTTTTTCTTTTTTTGTTCTTTATGCATGTTTCTTGTTTATTTTATTTAGTTCTTTTCAGTAGCGTTTCTTGGATTGGAATAGGAGACCGATCCTTTCAATTGTCTTTGTGGGGAGGTTTTTGGAGTTTCTTGTTTAGGAGGTGACATTGGAGATGGTAGTGGCAAGTTACTGAAATGATTTGGACATGATATTGGCCCATGAAAATTTTGCTTGAATCCCTAAAGAAAGTTATTTGATTGTGGGTGAAAGAATAAGTTTTGTTCTGGTGCTATTTTGTGTCACTTTGTTGATAAGTCTTAGAAAGGCTTTCTTTCTGTATATGGATGGGTGTATATACGTTTTAGTTCTCCCAAAAGATTTTTAAAATCTCTTTGGTAGAGGGTTGGAGTTTATAATGTATACTTCCTTGAAGGTCTCAAGTCCGAAATTCACTATCGAGTCGAGCTTAATTGTAAAATTTGTGTAAGTCTTGGGATGGGCGTAGGTGCCTTATATATGTTAATTTATGGCCTTCATAGTTCATTTTTGGGTGAAAATGTGCTTAGTGTTATCTGTGCCTAGACTTTGAGATGAAAATGGCATTTGTAACTGTGGTTCGTTAAAAGGGATCAGCTAATTTTTGTAAGTCAAAATAATTTTTCATATGCATCTTTAGTATTTACATTATATATCATATTAATTGTTTATTCTTGGTTTATAGTTTATGTATTTCAAGAAGAAATTTCATATTTTCCTTTCTCATGCCAATTTACATATACTTTCAAATGTGGCAGGTTTGCAAACATCCATTTTCCTTTTCCCCTGTTTATGCCGAGAATGCTCCATCAAGGCTTCCTTTTCAGGAATTTATTTATGGAATAGCAATGAAAGCTTGCCATGTTCTGCAATTCTTTTTACGTCTCAGTTTTGTGCTCTCTGTTTGGCTCCTCATTATACCTTTCATTACATTTTGGATATGGCGGTTGGCTTTCGTGAGGAGTTTTGGTGAAGCCCAGAGATTATTTTTGAGTCATTTGTCTGCTACCGTTGTTCTTACTGATTGTCTTCATGGCTTCCTACTTTCTGCTAGCATTGTATTTATATTTCTTGGAGCTACTTCCTTGAGAGATTACTTCAGGCATTTAAGGGAGATTGGAGGTCAGGAAGGCGAGCGAGAGGATGATGCAGATAGAGACGGTGCTCGTGCTGTTAGAAGACCTCCTGCACAAGCCAATAGAAATTTTGCCGGTGATGCAAATGGTGAAGATGCTGGTGGAGCCCCCGTACTTGCTGGAGCAGGTCAAATGATTAGGAGGAATGCAGAAAATGTTGCTGCTCGGTGGGAAATGCAGGCTGCTCGGCTTGAAGCGCATGTTGAACAGATGTTTGATGTGGATGATGCTGATGGTGCAGAAGATGTGCCCTTTGATGAGCTGGTTGGCATGCAGGGACCTGTGTTTCATTTAGTTGAAAATGCATTCACAGTTAAGTGTGCGGCACATATTTATTTGGATGATTGTTACAATGAAAATTTACCTTTTAAATATTGTTTCATATGAATATTTTCCCCCGAATCATGTGAAGTGCATGCATATAGATTGGTTTCTTTAGGTGATATCTTGCCCTCGCCCATCCAGCTTGTTATTGTTGGTATAACTTAAAATGTTATTCATTTTGAAATGTAAGAAAGGTCACTCATTTCTCATCTTTTTTCATTATATAAATAATCAAGCTATACCTTGAAGTAATGTCTAATTGGCTTTAATGTTTTGCAGGTTTTAGCAAGCAATATGATATTTCTTGGTGTTGTTATCTTTGTGCCTTTTTCACTAGGTCGGATCATACTTCATTATGTATCATGGCTTTTCTCTTCAGCCAGTGGTCCAATTTTCTCAACAGTGATGCCACTTACAGAGTCGGCTCTCTCCTTGGCCAACATCACATTGAAAAATGCATTGACAGCTGTTGCTAATTTGTCATCAGATGGTAAAGAAGGTGGTCTACTCGATCAGGTTGCAGAAATGTTTAAAGTAAACTCCAGTACATTAAACAGTGTTTCAAACAACGTAACTGATCCGCTTTCAGTGGATCTTTTGAAAGGGGTAGCTACTGCATCGAAGCTTTCTGACGTAACAACCCTTGGTGTAGGCTACATGTTTATATTTTCCTTAGTTTTCTTCTATCTTGGTACTGTTGCTTTGATCCGATACACTCGAGGAGAGCCTTTAACGATGGGGAGGTTGTATGGCATTGCATCTGTAGCCGAGGCCATTCCTTCTCTCCTCAGGCAGTTTATGGCTGCGATGAGGCATTTGATGACAATGGTTAAGGTTGCTTTTCTTCTGGTCATAGAACTTGGGGTATTCCCCTTGATGTGTGGCTGGTGGCTTGACGTTTGTACTGTAAAGATGTTTGGGAAGTCAATGGTTCAGCGTGTTCAGTTCTTTTCCACTTCTCCTCTAGCAAGCTCATTGATTCACTGGGCTGTTGGCATTGTATATATGTTACAAATAAGCATATTTGTCAGTCTTCTTCGTGGGGTATATGCCATTTATTTTGCTATTTTTTTTTCAATTTGTTCATCAATTATAGTCATGCCAGTTACTCATGATGTTGTTAACAATTTTATAGGTTTTGCGCAGTGGAGTTTTGTATTTCCTTCGCGATCCTGCTGACCCAAACTATAATCCTTTCCGAGATTTAATTGATGATCCTATGCACAAGCATGCCCGTCGGGTTCTGCTATCTGTTGCAGTATATGGAA
The DNA here is from genome assembly GCA_037833695.1 of Sechiopsis laciniata. Classification (NCBI taxonomy): domain Eukaryota; kingdom Viridiplantae; phylum Streptophyta; class Magnoliopsida; order Cucurbitales; family Cucurbitaceae; genus Sechiopsis; species Sechiopsis laciniata. Next base: position 484,633 of record JBBMKA010000001.1, read on the forward strand.
GTTTAATTGTGATGCTGGTGTTCTTACCTGTCAAACTTGCTATGAGGATGGCGCCTTCCATTTTTCCTCTTGATATATCGTAAGATTTCATAGTACTTGAGAATGCTTATCTGTGATTGACTGATTGTTGCAGTTTTACATTGAACTTGGGATTCTTTGACAACGCTTTTATTATCGACCATTTCTGTGGCAGATTATCAGACCCCTTTACAGAGATTCCAGCTGACATGCTCCTCTTTCAAATCTGCATTCCCTTTGCTATCGAACATTTTAAATTGAGAACAACGATCAAATCCCTTCTCCGCTGCTGGTTTACTGTTGTCGGTTGGGCACTTGGATTAACAGATTATTTACTTCCTAGAACTGAAGAAAATGTTGGCCAGGAAAATGGGAACGCAGAACCTGCGTTGCAAGAAGAAATGCAGGTGGTGCATCATCTAGGTGGACAGGATCAGGCTCTGGTTGCCCGTGCTGCAGCTAACGAGCCTATCCAAGCTGCTCCTGCATCTGGAAACTCGAGTAACGAGGAGTATGATTCTGAAGAGCAGTCTGATTCAGAGTACGTTTGAATTCTTTGCTCCAAGCATGAACATAATCATCATTGTAGGAGAGTTGGGCGCTTGGTTTTTTTCCTCTTCTCAACTGTTAGGCATGAGCTTTTCATTTTTCACTTAAAACCCTTGTGAATCCACTAGGGATTTCTAATTTACATCTTTAAATAATTTCTGTGGTTGGGTTTTATGTGCATTATGTACAGTTTTTGACCTGGTTAAAGTGTTATATAATTAAATTTACCATAAGTTCCATAACCCATAAGCCAAGCTTTTGGGTTGATTGGTGATTGAACATGGTATAGAGATGGTCTTGTGTTTGAACCCTTGTAATAATTTCCTCTTCTACAATTTTTTCAGGACCACGTGCCGGGGGGTGTGTGAGGGTACGAGTTTGGGATATATTAGTACTAGAAGGTGTTGGCAAGGGCAGACAGATAATTAGTAGAGTTAAGTAGGGAGCTTGAAGGGAAGGCATACAATTGTTGAGTGGTTTTACTTTTAAGTCTTGGGTTATATTTAAGGAGGTTCCAAGTGCCTTTTACTCGGTTTATTTTGAAGCTGTTCTTATTGTACATATTTCAGTTTTGGGTCTTGTTTGGTGGTGGTATCCTAACATAGTGTTTAAGTGTTCATAATTAAATTTACCATAATAATCTATCAGTTCAAGTTTTTGGGTGGATTGATGGGCTGTTCTTGGCATGCTCCGACTTCTGATCTTTTTTCATTTGTATTTTAGGCGGTATAGCTTTATTCTCCGCATTGTTCTTTTGTTGGTTGTGGCATGGATGACTCTTCTTGTCTTCAACTCAGCTCTGGTAGTGGTACCAACTTCACTTGGACGGGCACTTTTCAATGCCATTCCACTTCTTCCCATCACACACGGTATCAAGTGCAATGGTACGTCTAACCCTACCGAAGTTATTTTTCGCGTTTTTTTCTTATACTTTTAGGATAAATGCTAATTTGTATGTTTAATTCTTTCCATAGATATGTATGCTTTTGTTATTGGGAGCTATGTTATTTGGACTGTCATAGCTGGTGCTAGGTATACCATTGAATATGTCAAAGCAAGAAGAGTAACAGTTTTGTTGAAGCAGATACGGAAATGGTTCGCCATTGTCGTCAAGAGTTCTGCACTTCTGTCAATATGGGTAAGACCGGCTGTAATTAGTAAACACAAAATGGAGTAAAACTTTACTTTCATTGAACTTGTAAGGAATTCTTGATTCCATTGATCTGACATAGTTTTTGTTTTCAGATCTTTCTTATTCCTGTTCTGATTGGCTTGTTATTTGAGCTTCTGGTCATTGTGCCCATGCGGGTTCCAGTGGATGAAAGCCCAGTTTTCCTCTTGTATCAGGACTGGGCATTGGGCTTAATTTTTCTGAAGATCTGGACTAGACTGGTGAGCTTTACCCCCTTTTATGAAAAACAGAACTAACAATCAAGAAAATAGGCAGAACACAGTTGTTTACATTGTTCACTAACGTTGTGTTAGCTACGTTCATGGATAGGAAAGAACTGTTTATTAGGAGAAAAGAATGCAATATTTGGTAAAAAAGAGATTAGGGTTTTTAGAGAGTTTACATAGTGCACTCTCATAAAACTCTAATACAACATTCGGTCTAAAATGTATAAAAGTCCAATATGAAAATATGAATCTAATTACGACTTAGTTTAAAGGCATCTCAACAAATCCATCCACACAGTGAGAGACACTTTCTGGTTGAAATAAAAACTTGTCATATTTGAATTCTACAAAATGTATGCATTTTTCTTCTGAGATTTACCTTCCAATTTGCCTACTTGAACAGGTAATGTTAGATCATATGATTCCACTGGTGGATGACAGTTGGAGAGTAAAGTTTGAAAGAGTAAGAGAAGATGGCTTCTCCAGGCTGCAAGGACTCTGGGTTATGCGGGAAATAGTCGTACCGATTATAATGAAGCTACTGACTGCACTATGCGTACCGTATGTTCTATCTAGAGGAGTATTTCCAGTTCTTGGGTACCCACTGATTATTAACTCGGCTGTTTATCGATTTGCTTGGATCGGATGCCTTAGCGTTAGCATGTTGTATTTCTGCGGTAAGAGATTTCATGTTTGGTTCACCAACCTTCACAATTCCATACGCGATGATCGGTATCGCATCGGTCGCCGACTCCATAACTTCGGTGAAGACAATGGAAAGAAGCACAGCGATGTGGGGATTTCATCATCTGAAACTCAAAATGCAAATTTGCACGGCGCAGACCTTGCAGTGGCCGGTGAAGGATTGCGGCTGAGACGTGTTGTTGGTAACTAACATGATATGTATATTTATTTTTCAATGGCTTGGCTGTCATAGATGGTTTCTGAGGCCCAAAAGTGGGCTATAGTCAGTTTTTTGGTATGTGCATATGCTCTCTTTTTAACATTGTAGTTACTAGCTAGAAAGGTCAATGAATGAAAATGTATGGATCTTATGTCTATTAAAGGTTAAAATGCAGGCTTTTATGATATACAAACCCCCATTTGCTGGTTGAGGCTAAAACTCATTCTTTGGAGTTCTAAATTACTCAGGTGAAATTGACAGTTACTACATGTAAAATGGAGTTTCCAGTTGCTTGTTTATGTTAGGTAATGTGATTTAACAGTTGGCTTTTATTATTATTTTTTTTGTAAAACATGTAGAACTCATGTGAAACATAATGTTTAGGTTAAATTACCATTATGGTCTTGGACTTTGGGTGTTTGTCCTAATTATATATTTTCAATTGTCCAATTTTGGTCTTTATTTTGGTTATAATAGACTTTCAAATGTCGATTCTAGTCTTGTTTTCAAGAAAATGTCTTTATTGTTAAATGAGGTTAATTTTTCTGTTAAATCTAAATTGTTCTCTCTCTTCCCTCTTTTTCTTTTTTCAAGCTCTCTCTCTTCAATCCTCATACCTCCTAATCCTTTCACAAAACCCACTTTACTCACCATTTCTTTTTAATATTCTTTTAAAATAATTTAGTTCCTAACAATTCCAGTAAAGCCTCCAAGAAAAGAGCACCAAATTGTAGAGCTGAATTCTTAATCATCTTCTTTATTGGATTAATGGGTTCCAAAATTTCTCAATCCCAATTTTGAATTTGAGAATAGTTCCAACTTTTTGGTTATTGACATAGTAATGTGGGACTGTTCTACCTTTGCTGCCATGATGCTGTATAGGTCCATTATTTGTAGGTAACTAAACATGTTGGTGAGAATTGGTTATGAGTTTATGAAGTAGAATGTAAGAGTTTTGTCTGTAAATACTTGTTTGTTTGTTAATGGGAATTGCTAAATTCAGGTTCAGGGCATGTGTGACTGGAGAAGAAGAGAAGCAATTTGGCTAATGAAATTGTAGAACGAATTCTTATTGACAGGTTGAAGAAAACAAAATGCCAAAAAGTTAAAAGAATTGACCATAGACGAGAAGAGTGAATGATGAGGAGATAGGATGGACTATTTTGTAATTTTCTTGAAAACCTAGAGATATTGAACAAATAACATAGAGATCAAAATTAGACATTTGAAAGTGAATGGACTAAAATGAAACAAATACCAAAATAGTACTTAACCTAATATTTTTTTTTTGACAATGTATAAAATGAGGGATTGAACCTCTAACCTCAAAATCATTAATACAAGATGTCAGTTGAACTATGCTCATTTTGCTACCTTATATTTATTACCATAGTTTTGAACAAGTAATATCTAATAAATATTTAAATGTGTGATACAATAAAAAGTCCATTAAAAAAAATACTAAACGGAACACAAGTCAATGTGTGACCGCTCAAAAGGAATTAATCAATAACAAGACTAATCAAACTAGAACCAGACTTCCGATCCACAAGGGTTTGTCGATAAGGAGTTACAATACTTCCAAGAGAATAGCACAAAACCTATCTTATTTCAACCATGGCATTTTTCGATAGTTTTTGAAAAGTTTTTCGATAATGTTTGAGAAGTAATCTTAGGTCCATATCATTATAGAAGAGATCTCTTCCAAAAAGAAGCTTCCCCTTCCCACCACGAATAGACTAAAATCCTAGCTTCCAACGTATACTAATTCAATTGAAGTCATACTCTCTTCACCCATTCAATAATAAATAGAGTCATACCATTTTTAAAAAGAAATTAAGATAGAATAGTAAATACCCAAAAAACCTATTGTTCATTACCCAAGTTATTAGTATGCATTATACAATAACCGATAACCATCATTGAGAATTTTCACACAAAAATTAACTTAAACTAAATTGTTAGGTAAACAAATTCAGACTTTTTTTCTAATTCAAATCCATGACTTCTGGTTACTATCATGAGACAGCGATTCAAACATCAAATTAAACCCAAATCCATAACAGGTAAATTTCATAGCCCATTAGAAGTGTTAATGAAAGCAAAATGCTACATGACAAAACTTAAAAAAAAAGGTTCCCACAATCTTTGCCAGTAATAGAAATCACTCTTTGAACAAAACTAGTTGAACTTTCAAGTCTCATAGTGTCAATGAAAGCACCAAGTAAAAAGGTTTTCAGAGCAGGGCAACAACATTCAGATTAGGAATCAAGGTTGTCAGTCAGGGACAGTGAAGCCAATTGATCAGCTGCATTGCCCGTCTGCTGAGCCACACTTCTTAACACCTCCAACGCCTCGGCGACCTTGGCTTTCAGAGCCTCGGGCGACTCGAGCAAGTGCAGAACCTCAGTTTGGTCCATTTCCAGTAGCATACCTGTTACCTTTGCTGCATTATCAGGCTCTAGCAGTTCCACAAGTGGATAAAGATTTTCCCCCAGCATCTAAAAAACAAACCAGATTGAAGTTAAACAAAGGAAAAATGGAGTTTCTATGTATATGCATTTTTTCTAGTCTTAGTAGAGTATTAAAAAACTCTACCGTTCTTTGCTGCTCTGGAGTTGAATTTGCAAGGGCTGAAGCCAAAGCTCCAACGGGAATTGGTTGAGGGTGCACAGCATCGCGCGGCGGCATGCCACCCATCTCGTAAGGAACCGAGAACATACCTCCAGCAACACCAGGCATGGGTCCCAGATCAGGCATTCCACGTCCGTGAGGAAAACGGTAGACACGTCCTCCTCTCGGGAGCATCTTTCAGGTAAACAAACATATTACATTAGTGTCTTAATTAGAATAAGCAAGCGTGGCAAGGGGAAAAAAGAAGACAAAAAAAGTGATGGTACCTGCTGCTGCATCATTGGAACAGGCTGCTGGTTAGGCTGAATAGCACCCGGACGCCTGCCACCTGATCTTTGCCCTTGCTGGCCCGGTTGAACCATTGGTACAAAGTAATTTGGCATAGGACCTCCACCAGGCCTCATTCCAGGCATGAGCTGCTGCTGATAACCAAAGCCGGGCTGAAAGAATTCACAGTATGATTTAAATACAGCCGCAAACACCATAACGATCGTTGTTCGTTTTTTACGAAAAAAGTTACCTGTGAGGAAATAATAGCAGGTGGAGCTTGTCCATAGAATATTTGTTGTCCAATTCCTGGACCACCTGGAGGATACATCGGCATGCCACGAGGAGCAACTGGAGATGCCATGGGCATTGGTTGCATTTGGGAAAACTGTGCCTGAGATGCACGAACATATAATATGGCCAATGTCAAACAAGAGAGGAAATGAATATATAAGCAAATGTGAAAGTATGGGGATGTCGCCGCACAATAATTTAGCTCCACTATACCTGGGGTAACCACGTCTATCCCTAGGCTAGGCACCGGGAGACATCGAAAGAATGGAGACACAGGAGGTGTCTACAAACTAATATCATAGGTGAATTTCGAACCTGAGACCTTGAGGGGAGTACACCTTCAAAGCCCAAGCCTTCGACAACCGTACAACCCCCTTGGAGACCCACCACACAATAATTAGCACAAACATACCTGCAACCTAGCTCTTCTATCTTCCTTCCTCTGTGCAAGTGCAACATAAAGAGGTTTGTTCACAATCATTCTTCCATTCATCTCTGCAAGCTATAAGTAGACAGAAATAGATTATAAAAATTTTGTGGCTAACTTAACAGTAAAACGACAATCAAACATATAACAAGCATCATCTAAACAATACTCTTGTGCACAATAATGCAACTCACAGCTCTAGCAGCCTCTTCAGGAGTTGAGAATGCAACAAAACCAGATCCTCTACTTATTCCACTAGGGTCTCGCATAACCTGCAGTCATGTAAAGGATGATTAATTCATTTAATAACACTCAACCTGGAGGATTTAATACTACAAAATATATGTTGTCCTTACAACCTTGCATGAGGTAATGGTTCCAAATGCAGAGAATAACTCCTTCAGTTTCTCATCGTCAATGCTATCCTCCAAATTCTTAACATACAAGTTCGCACCTTGATACTTGTCAGCGGCTTCTTTTACACTCTGCTCAAATCGGCTTTTCAATTCAACTTCCCTTTCAGATTTCTTCTGGGCTTTTCCAACATACAACTCTTTCCCATCAACCTTCTTTCCATTAAGTGCTTCAACAGACCTAGCAGCATCATCTGCATTCTCAAAGTTTACAAAGCCAAAGCATTTGGATTTGCCATCTCCATCCCTCATCACCACAACACTAGTGATTGGTCCAAACTCATCAAACATATTCTTCAAATCTTCTTCAGTAGTAGTTTCTGACAGATTCTTAACAAAAATATTATTGAACTTTGTTTTCTCACTGACATTTTCTCGTTCTTGCTTGCGAAGGAAAGGTCCTACATACACCTGCTTGTCATTTAGCAGCATACCATTCAACTTCTCTATGGCTTTCAAGGCAGATTCCTCAGTTTCAAATTGCACAAAACCAAAGCCTTTAGACTGGCCAGATGGATCTGTTGCAACCTTGCAGGATAGAATGCTTCCAAATGCAGAAAATGTATCGTGCAACGCTTTGTGATCAATTGCCTTGTCCAAGTTCTATCATCCAAGAGCAGCATTAAGTCAAAACAAATAGCAACTAAGCCATTGAGACAAGGAAACAAAGCTCTTTCTACAAGAGTACTTACCTTGATAAAAATATTTCCAGAGCCACTTTTCCGCACACTAGGGTCACGGTGAGAATACATAACTCTAATAGGGTTCCCATTCAAAGGGGTGAAGTTCAGCACATCTAACGCCCTTGATGCTGTCAAGAAGTGCGGAAAAAAGAAAGATATAATAAGACACAATTCTTCAGATGAATAAAAAACAAAGTCAAGCAAAAGATAATTACATCATAGCATTCATCAAACCACATAAACAGAAAACTACACCCAACCCAACATCACAATCATCGTATAGTAATAACTATAGAATTCTACAGCCACCATATTTCTTGCTAACTACAAGAATCCTACAGCATCAAGAATATAAAAAGAAAGACCACCTCTTTTCTTATTTTTTTGAATTTAAAAAAATTTGAGGTAGGAAGATTCAAACTCGTAACGAGGTTACTAGGTCATATAATATGCCACGAAAGACCATCACCAACAGATACACAATATTTGGGAGCTCTTTTCCACACATGTGAATGAAATGAAGCCAAACACAAAAAATGGATTCGATTCAAATGGCTTACTTACAAAAGAGAAAAAAAAAAAATTATGAATGAACCATTAAACCAAAAATTAATTCTGACTTGAAATAGAACTCGTTATGACATCTCCCAACTAAATAAGCACAGAACAGTTAATTAACCTCAAATAGCATTTTTTTGCATTAAAACACTAGTACATGTACAAAACATGTTTTATTATATTAAATGTAATTCACTATTCCCACATGTTCCACTCTGTCTCCATCAGAAAGCTAGTGTTCTAACTGATTCAGTAGCATATTTAACTTTTAAGCATCACAAATATAAAACGAAAGACCATCACGAACATATACACAATATTTTGTAGCTCTTTTCCTCACATGAGAATGAAATGAAGCCATACACCAAGCCAACAAAAACAAACATGTATGGTTTATCCTAAAATGAAGAAGAAACAACAAAAAAGTTCTAATTACCAAATTGTGAAGGGCTGGCTGGCCTGGACAAAAAAATTACATCATAACAGAAAACACAAGCAAAGACCCAATATAGCTACACATTTATACTCCCTATATCCGGGTAGCCAGAACTTCGCTACCCTATACCCGGAGTACCCACGTCCACCCGTAGACCAAGAACCTAGAGACATCAAACTGTGAAGGGCTGGCTAAAAGGATTCCATCATAACAGAAAACTGAAGCAAATACCCAATACATTTATACTACCTATATCCAGGAAATCGGAAGTTTGCTGCCCTATACCGGGGATACCCACGTCTACCCGATGACCGAGAACCTAGAGACATCACCGAATGGCTATTAAGGTTCTAACCCAAGAGTCAAACCCTTACCAAAGGGAACAAAACAGCTACACATATATTGAGAGGACAAAAAATGAACAGCTAAGCAGTAATGATATAAAAGCAGGGCTTAACTAACCATCCACTGGATTGCTGTAATTGACATAGCCATAACCAAGCGATCGACGGGTGGTCAAATCCCTGCAAACCCTAACCGAAACCACCTGCCCCACCTGATTGAAAAGATCATAGAGCTGCGAATCGGTGACGCTAACGTCAAGATCCCCAACATACAACGACGTGGTGACAATCTGGTTAGCCCCGCCATTGGCCGCCGGATCGGCGCCGGAAATTGGAGGTGGAGGCGAAACTTGAGCCATAAACGATTGTTTTCTTAACCTTTTTTCAAAATTTTTTCGATTTTTTTGATCTTTGACTCGCTTCCCTCTCCTCTATTATTCAGAAACGATAAGAACAAGGAACAGAAATGGGATAGAAGAATGTGAATTTGGGATTTTTGTGGGTAAAAATGGGAAGAACAGAAAAGGGGTTTTTTGGTTTTGGGGTTTGTTTGTTGATAAGGAAAAATGATAGAGAAGGAGGAGAGGGAAGGTTAAAGAAATGGCGGCGGAGAAGACGGAGATTGTTCGAATTCGAGGGCAGCTCAAACTGCACTGAAGAAAAAAAGGGTTTCGATTTTTTAGGGATTTATATATGTTGAGTGCATTTTGGTATAAACCCTAAATCGGAGATTGTAATTTTCTAGCACATCGCCGCCGTAGATTCTATCAACGATGATAATCGCTTTTTTTTTTCTTTTTTTTTTTTAATTACTTTCTTTTTTGGAGCTGTAAGATTCTTTTTTGGATAAGGGTAGTTTTTTCCATCGTTATCCTTACCTTTTGGAGATATTCGCAAGTAGTTTTTTTTTTTTTTTTTTTTTTTTTTAACATTGAACATTCATATTTATTTTGTTACTGGTTCTTAACAAAGAAAAGAAAAGTTGTAGGAAAATGGTAGTTTTGAGATTCAAAAGTAACAAATTGGTTAGCAAAGGGGAATTAGTTGTTTGTAGTTAGACATATTTAGTTAGGATTTAGTTATAAGGTTTATTAATTTTTTTTCGAAAACCTACATCCAAACGAGTTTTTATTAATTCTCTCTCATTTTTACTTTTAAAAATAACTCTTAATTCTAACAATTCATTTATAAGTACTCAATCATTTCTAACCACTAATTTTTAATCATTTTTTCAAATTAATCGAAATAACTCATTTTTAACTATTCATTTTTAATCCTTTCTTTTTTAACTACTAAAAATAACTACTTATTTTAAATCTACATCCAAATAAGATTTTGACTCTAACTCATCTATACAAAAACTACATTCAAACAAGTTTTTGGCACAACTCTCAATTTTTAACTACTCAATATAATTCTTCAATATAACTCCTTAACTTAAATCCTACCTAAATATGTCAAACCAAAATGAACCACTTACCTTATGCACTTATGCTCTAAGGGACTGTTTGTTTGACATATTTAGGTAAGATTTAGTTTTAGGATTTATTAACTCCTCCTTGAAAACCTACATTCAAACGAGTTTTTACTAATTCATTTTCATTTTTTCTTTTAAAAATAACTTTTATTTTTAATCATTCATTTATAACTACTTAATCATTTCTAAGCATTTATTTTTGAATCATTCATTTCAAGTCAATCAAAATAACTCATTTTTAATTATTTCCTTTTTAACTACTTAAAATAACTAATCATTTTAAGTCTACATTCAAACAAGATTTTTACTTTAACTCTCATACACAAAAACTACATCCAAACGAGTTTTTTTCACTAACTCTCAATTTTTAACTACTCAATATAACTCATTAACCTAAATTCTACTTAAATATGTCAAACAAACAACCCCTAAGTCATACATGTGTAAGGACAACTATTTAAGTTGAGGGATTCAGCCTCACTATTGTATATATCTGATTCGATCAGAATAAAATCGAGGGCTTCATTTTTTCTTTATTTTCGTTAGATGATTACTCAACGATGAAACTCTGGTGATTCACTAAGAGCTTTATTCTAAATCTCAACAAGGTACGAAATTAAGATCTTCCCTTCTTGGTTATTATTATTATTAATATTATTTTATTTTGATAGTCAATCATAACCTTGTGCATCACTACTCTAGTTCTTTATTTGTGCCTTGTGAAGAATCATCAAAATAAGAAACACAATATGAATTGAAATATAGAGAAATATTGAAACAAGAAGAAGTTTACATAGAGTGTTTACGCTGAACTAATACTCTTGATGACATGTATTCTTATATTGTTATATGAGCACGTGTAATAACTTTTTGAAAAGGTATTTATAAGGAGAAAGTACATTTTTAGTCCTTTAATTTGGGGTGAAGTTTTAATTTAAGTACCTTTTTAGTCCTTCAATTTGGGGTGAAGTTTCAATTTGGTCTTTAAATTTGAAAATCAAACATTTTTATCTCTCACATTTCAATAATACTCAATTTTAGTTCTTGACATAACAAAATTGTTAGTGAATTAAAGAAATGTTGACTAAGATGATTACTATTCTCATTTTATAATTAATTGATATATATATATATATATATATATTTATTCTAAAAATTAAACTTACATTAACTATTCTATTTTATGATTTTTCTTACTTTGATAGGTATCTATTACCTATGTTTTTCAAAAAAAAAATCAAAATTTGAGAACTAAAAAGAAATCTTTCAAAAACTTATTTTGACATTAAAAATTTTGTTAGGATTTAAATACTTCCTTAATTGAATATAATATTATTTTTGAATTCAAATACTTTGGGAGATGTTTGTTGCCATATTTAAAAATGATTTAGACGTAGAATTTACTAAATTCTCTTCGAAAACCTACATCCAAACGAGTTTTGATTAATTTTTCCTCTTTTTTCCTTTTAGAAATAACTCTTTATTTCTAACTATCCGTGTATAATTACTCATTCATTACTAATAACTCATTTCTAATGATTCATTTCAAATCAATCAAAGTAACTCATTTTTAACCGTTCATTTTTAATCATTCATTTTTTAAATAATCAAAATAACTACTCATTTTAAATCTACATCCAAACAAGGTTTTGACTCTAACTTCTCTACACAAAAACTACATTCAAACGAGTTTTTTACTACAACTCTCAATTTTTAACTACTCAAAATAACTCATCAAGCTAAATCCATCTTAAATTTCAAAAAATATAAATAAAAAATAAAATATGTCAAACCTACTCTTAGCTTTTGACAACAAACATTTTTTGTGAGAGGCTTTTCCAAATGTTGTTAAATTAAAATCTAAACACACTCGCAAAATATTATTATTCATATATTTTTTACTAAGTTATCAAATTTTTTTGCAATATATATATCTTTCAAAATATTACTATTCATATATTTTTTTAGTTTTTAAATTTTTTATAAACAATTTCTAGATACTTTCTCATTGAAGAATCTAAAGACGATTTTTTTTTTTGAAAATAATCTAAAGATGAATTGATTAATTAGTTCGAATTATTCTTCTTACAAAAAAGTCAATTTTTTTTTTAAAGATGAACGGAGATCCGAGATGGAAGAGAAGCGTGTGGGCCCAAACCCCGTAACGCGCGCGTAAAAAGTCAAACAAAACTGCTACAGCCAACGTGGCAGAATTCTATTCGTTGGCTTAAGAAAGCAAATTACTATTAGAATTTCATTCCCCGTTTACGATTCCGTTTCCACATACGCGCCGCCGTCCCCATATTTCTCTTTGTCTATAAATTCACCATTTAATTTCTAAATTAATTCTAAAACAATTCCTCAAATTCATTTATTATTTTTTATTCTTTACGAATCTTTGCCGGAAAAAGGAAAAAATGGCCTCGATTTCTACGCCCTACGTTTCCACCGCCGCCGGATTCAAGTCATCACCGTCGTGTCGGTTTCGGTCTCCGTCGGTGGTTTTGGCGTTTTCCGGTCACCGTGTTGCCAATTCTGCGCCGGTATGCCTGAATTCATTGTGTTTCCATGTCATTTCCTCGATTTTCTCTGGTTGTAAGAAATTGAAAAGTTTGTTTAAATTTTTCTTTTAAAATAATATTTTGCTCTCTTAACTTTTTTTTTTTGTTGAAAATCCAACTTTAATATTAAATTCTGAAGTTTATTTTAATTTGGTTTGAAGTTTTAAAAAACTTTAAAATTGAAGTTAATGTTGATAGAAATTAGTTCAATAAAGTCAATAATTTAAATACAATTAAAGATAAAATATGAACATATTTTTAAAATTTTATAGACAAAATGATTAATTGTTTTTTTCTTAAAGACTAATTTAAAGTTTTTTTTTATTTTTTTATTTTTTATTTTTTATTTTTTAAGTTTAGAGATCGAAATAAAATTAAAAAACGTCTAAAATTGAATTCTTAAAAATTACGAACTAAATTGATCTCAGTTTAGAGAATATATTTTAATTAAAAAAAAAAAAAATCAAATCTCTATTTGAATGGATAGTTAATTTCTTAATTATTTAGTGAGGGCAATTATTTCAAAACATTCTATCTATCTTTTTAAAATTCAAACCAAGAATAGATTTCAAAAATATATTTTGTCTTTTAAAATTTAATTAGGATTCAAATAATTCCTTCGGGTAAATGAAACTTTTTATAGAGAATTTGTTTGAAAATAAATTTAAATTTCAAAAATTAAAATAATAATAATAATAATAATCAAAGGGGGCTTATTGTTTTGGGTTGTGATTTTCAGTTTAGGAGCGGATCGTATACAGTTGGGGATTTTATGACGAACAAGGGAAACCTGCAAGTGGTGAAGCCTTCTACTAGTGTTCACGAAGGTATTTTAAATTCTACTTTTGCTTTAATTATAGGTTTGTTAAATTTGGTAATTTTGTTTATATATCAACGATTTAAAAATAAATCCAATTTAAGAGCTAATTAAAAGATTTAGATTCTCAGGAAAACAATGAGTGAACTTTAAATAAATTAAAATTGTAAATCCATATTAAATACTTCCTACATAAAAAATGATAGGCTAAATTTGAAATTTAACAAAAAATTAGTAGGTAAACATTTGTGGGGGTAAGAAATGAACATTTTTTATTGAATTAGTTTTTTTTTTTTTTTTTTTTTTTTAAAAATTTAATTATTAGTATGACTATTCTAGTCCAACATTTGTGTGGGTAAGAAATGAACATTTATTATTATTTTTAGGAGTAATATTTACTTAAGGGTAGGTAAGTATTTTGGAAATATTTGTCCACCTTAGAACCACGTATTTTTATTATTATTTTTTTAAATTGACTTTGATTGATGGAAAAAAAAAATGTTAAAATAGAAAGATAAATGAGAAAAAGTAAAAACATATAGTTCTAAGGGTAAATAAGTATTTTCAAAATACTTACCCACTCAAGTAAGTATTGCTCTACTTTTAGTATGTATATAAGATTTACTTAAAACATAAAAAAGAAGATCATCGTAGACTTAATAAGGATAAAATCGAATCTCTTTACTTAAATGTTGTTAAGTTAAAACAAAACTTTATTTAAAAAATGTTTGAAAATAGAGATATTTTAACTTATAACCGGAAAACTGTATATACATTAATCAATTAAATTTAACAATTATAGGTTAAGAGTGGTGCATATATTAATCGTGTATGAAAAAGTCTCTAGGTAACATTGAATGGGTCGGTGGCGTGATTGATTATCTGATTTGGAATTAATCAATTTCTACCTCACGGTCATGAATTCGATCCCTGAAATCGGTATTTGTAATCTCCCTTACCACATGTACTAAAAAAAAAGTCCCTACTAACTATAATCTAATCCCTATTTTAATAAGTTTTTTTAAAAAAAAAGAAAAAAGAAAAATACAAAACTAATACTAAAAATTGGGGTTTCTAAAATTTTTTTTATTGATTCTGTAATTTGGCCGATAATTTATTGTATTTCTTTTAAAATTCGACAATCAGTTTTTAAAAGTACTTTGTTTAAGCAGCGTTAGAAGTTCTCGTGGAGAAGAGTCTATCTGGATTTCCTGTAATTGATGATGACTGGAAACTGGTAAAAAATTTCAACCATTTCACTTTTATTTAGATATTATTTATTATTTATGAATGTGCATTTATTTATTTTTGTTAAACTCTCATTACAGGTTGGTGTTGTCTCAGATTATGATTTATTGGCTCTAGACTCCATTTCAGGTATATCAATGTTGTGTTGTAAAATTCATATAGAAGAGTGTCAATTCGTTATATATATGAGATCGATTATTCATTTTCTTGTGTTTTTAATGAAAAATCATCAAGCATATGATAATATATAATTCATGCACAACACACCACAATTTTAACGCAATTTTTTTTAAGGTGAAAAATAAAAAAATTATGGATCAAAATCAAACTTTTAAGGTTACAATAAATTTTCTCTACTTACAACTAAATGTATACTATATCAAATTACGACACTAAATCAAGAGTAACCAAAGAAATATCTCACAAATTGTAAAACCGAATTAGAGACTTCCTTTTTCTTTTTATTTCTCTGCCTGCCGTTTTCTTTAGCTCTTAGAAAAACAAAAGAAGTGGCAAATGCCACTTTATATAAAAAGAGATAGGGGTTGGTTGTTTGTCATTTAGGTAAGATTTAGTTTTATGATTTATTAACTCTTCTTCGAAAACATACATTTAAACAAGATTTTACTAACTTTTCTTCATTTTTACTTTTAAAAATAACTTTCATTTTTAATAATTTATTTTTAGTCTTTCATTTATAACTATTCAATCATTTCTAATTATTCATTTTTAATCATTCATTTCAAATCAATCAAAATCTTTCATCTTTAATAATTCATTTTTAATCATTTCTTTTTCAACTACTAAAAATAACTACTCATTTTAAATCTACATCCAAACAAGATTTTGGCTCTAACTTCTTTATACAAAAACTACATCCAAATGAGTTTTTAGCACAACTCTCAATTTTTAACTACTCAATATAACTCTTCAATATAACTCCTTAACCTAAATCCTACCTAAATATGTCAAACAAACACCCCATACCCCTATTGGACCTTTAAATGGGCTTTTCCACCAAAGTGGATAAAACCCAACAACATAAGAGTTATTAAATAAAGAAAACTTACAAAAAAAAAAAAAAAAAAAAAGAAGAAGAATAAAATAATTATGAATAAAGTTAATTTTCATTTTTTAAAAATAGCAACTATAGTCATTTTTACTAATAAATATTTTCAAGTACTTTTTTATAATATTGATATTTTGAATATTTATAATACAATATTACACGTATTAATGGTTATGATCTAAAATATTTTAAAATTCATCTACATTTATAATTATTTTGTAACAATAATTTATTTAGTACAATTTGTCTTAAATAAATCCGACATATAAAATGTGTTTGACAAACTAGGAGATACGTAATTTGAATCCCACAACACAACCACTAAAAAATAACCTATTGGATTTAAAACTCAAATATACATAATATTAACAAATCTAATGATAATGATATTTAGGAAGTTATATTAATGGTAAGAACAGTATACCCATGGAAAATTCAGATATAAAAAACAAAAATGGAATTAAATCTATAAGGATTAAAAAGTTTGAAATAACATTTGGGTCATATTGTGGTACAGGTGTGGGTGGTGGTGAGATCAATATATTCCCAGATGTGAACAGTAGCTGGAAAGTGAGTAAATAAAACTTTACTGTTCTTTTTTAATTCACCTTTTAACCTATTTAAATTTTATTATTTAACAATGATTTAAAAGAAAATACAAAAAAATTTCAATTAATTTAAACTTGAATATTGGCTGTAGAGGTTCAAGGTAAATCAGAATTTTTTAAGCAAAACCCACGGGGAAGTTGTAGGAGATTTGATGACACCTGCTCCATTGGCTGTTGGTGAAACTACAAACTTGCAAAATGCTGCCAGGTACATTTCCATGGATTTTAATGTGTGTGTGTTTTTTTTTTTTATAAAAAAATGAGAATTCGAATTTATAATATATATTTTTAAATTTTAAATCATAATCATATTAGTTTGTTTTTTTGTTTGTTTGTTTACATAATCATATTAGTTGAACTAAGAGTAAAACTTGAGTGTTTGCCGGTAAGTACGCAGTATATACTTACCATGATTTGTGAGGATAATAATGAACCACATTTTCACAATAATATAATTTTCCTCGTTAGTCAAATAATCATTTTTTTAAATATATTTTTTAACGTACTTACATTACTTTAGTGACACATTTTTTTTCTCATATATGAAGGTAAGTATGTACTCCGTACTTATCGACAAGTATCTAAGTTTTACTCTTATATATATATATGTATGCTCAAACTGTTAAAGATATTTATAAGAATTTATTTTTTATATATATAAAAAAAGGAATTTAATTTTTTTATGTAGGTCATATCACTATGAAATGGACACATTCGACATCCGTGCATAGACTCAATTTGATAATTGTCTGGTTTTTAGATTTTCAAAATAATCTTATAAAACTTATAGGTTCCTTTATTATTATCATTTTGAAAAAAAAAAAAAAAAAAAAAATCTTAGTTTTTAGGAATTTAAATTTCAAAATTGAACAATTTTATTTCTACATTTCAATAATACTTACTTTTAATGTATGAAATAACAAAATTGCTAATTAGATAACATAAAGCTGACTAAAATGATGATTTAGACCAATTTTAAATTTCACTATATTGAAATGAGATTATTTTATTTTTTACATGGATTTAATTTTCAAAAGAAAATAATCATAAAAGTAAATTAAAAAAAATACGTAAGGACTAAAAATGAGAATTATTAAAATATCACGGTAGAAATGTTTAATTTAAAAACATAGAGCTAAATTTAAATGTAATTTTTCTTATTACTTAAATTCAAATGTTTCTTAAAATTGTGAGAAAAACCATAAACCAAAAGGTGTTGATAAAATTTTAGGAAAGATTTTATGATTTTATTCATAATTATTTTTTTTAATAGAATAATTCAATCTTAATGTATTATTTTTTCTTCTATGGTAGGCTGTTGCTTGAAACAAAGTTCCATCGTTTACCAGTGGTGGACAGTGATGGGAAACTGGTAAGAACAGTTATATAATTTTTTTATCTCTCATTTTCAGCATAATTAACTGATATTTTGAATGTATTAGAATATTAATTTGTATATTTTTCCCAAATTATTTATGTTTGATTTTGTTAAGGTTGGGATCATTACAAGAGAAGACATTGTTAGAGCTGGCCTGCAAATGAAACGCACTCAAAAGAGCTAAATAGGATGACACATTTTGAAGATTTTGATTAATTTTGAAGAATGAGCAATTATATGTATTTATAGAATAAGAATTATTACATATTTTTTTGCTATACTTTTTAGCCCATACCAATTTTGACTCTTATTTGTTGTATCATTCATTATTATTCATTTTAGCCCTTTAGCCATGGTTGCTTCATATTTTTGCTTCGTTGAAGATTGTGATTTAGATTTTCTACAAAATAGTATATTCTTTTTTGTTCATTAAGGTGATTGATTGGATGAATATATTAAAAAATGTTGGTGCTGTTAAATTAGAAAAAAAAAAAAAAAAGACCAGAAGATTTAATGCAAAAGTTAGAAGATGTTTTTTTGAAATGGAATAAATGTAAAGATTGTATAGATGTGGTGTGTGTCGAAATCATATATTACCTCTTTATATTTATAATATAAATGACTAGTTCATTCGTATCTAATTAATTTTGAGATAGAATTTCATACTATTTTAATATAATATCAAAGTCTATTAAAATTAAATGGATATTTGATTTAAGAAAATGAAATTGAGATCCGTTTAAAGATTGGTTAGTCCAAAACTACACAATCTATACTAAAAAGACAAAAAATCTCTTCCAATTTATAAGATAGATGAATTATTCCACTTATGACCAATTAATTTTGAGACAAAATCTCTACCTCAAAAGCTACTTTCTTTTTCACAATAACTTGTTTAAATTGGAAATACAAATGAGCATCAACTTTACCAACACCACTTTTGAATATAACAAAACAATTTAAAACTCTGTTTTTTAGGTAAAGAGTTGGGTGATTATTCAATATCATTTTGAAATTATTATGATTAAGAATAACATTAATATGTCCCACGCATAGCTTTTCTAAAAAGGAATATTGTTTTGATGGTGAAGATTAAATATCTCCCTTATTTACCAATTATGTAGAAGAGCGATGTTCATTGATTGAGTAAGCATATTCTAATCCCAAATTATGTAGAAAACATCCAGCAGATTGTATTTACTCACCTTCAGCAAAATGGTATCTTGAATAAATGTATAGGGAAATCGAACCTCTAACCTCGAAGTCGTTAGTACAAGAAACAGATTGACCTATGCTCATTTTGGTATTTAAAAGCTAGAGTTACTAAGTCATCTTTGTGTAACAATCAAAGTGTGTTTTGACACTCTGAACACCCCTCAAAATTTGTTCTCTTACAAGGCTTACGAACACTTATCCCCATGATCAACATGGCCAAGTTGTTAGCATCAAGATCACCATCGTTACAACCCCTCTCAATTCCATCTCCTATTTCAAAATCAATATCCAATTTCAAATCCTTTTCTTTCGCTTAAAAAATTAACCTTCTTACCATCAATTTTCCATATGCACAAATCAGCTTATCATATGGTTGTGAAAGTTTCGAATCCATTCTAATCCCTATCATATTCCATAAGTTCATCTCTGCTTTTAAATTCACTTCAAACATCATTTAAGAATGTTGTGTCTTTCGACACCGCCCCTGCTGCATCGTCGTCGACATAAGGAAAAGTATGTCATCGACGATTTAGTGGGGGTAGTATATGAAGACAACATTTTCAAATGGAGTTTAAAACAAATTCAAAACAGAGATGAATTTATGAACTATAGTAGGTGTTAGAATGAAGTCAACACTTTCACAGCTACATGATAAGCCAACTTGTGCATATGAGAAATTGATGGTTAGAAGATGAATTTTTAAACTGAAAGAGAGATTTTAAACTGTGAATTGATTTGAAAATGAAGAGGGAATTGAAAAGGGTTGTAACGATGGCGATCTCAATGTTGCAAGATGCTAACAACTTGGCCATGTCGACTATATAGGAATCAAGTGGTCGTAAGCCATGTAAGAGAACAACAACATATGAAGTTGTGTGTCGTAGCTTCCCATTTACAATGCTTTAGAAATGAAAAATTGAACAAATTAAAAGGAATGAAATCAGTCGTATTCGAGATCGGCTACTGGTTTCGTTGTCGGAGAACTCTAAGAACCGATCGAGAAGAGAGATGAAGAAGTAGAAGAGAATTTCAGGCATTAAACAGAGAAATTTGAGAGGAAATACAAAATGCTCACTTATTCAATAGACTTGAATAACTCTACCCTTTGTTACAAAGAGTTGGTGCATATTTGATTCCATTTTGCTCAAGGTGAGAAATTACAATCAATCTTCACCGTCAAAGCAATATTCCTTTTTAGATATGGGGTTTGCTTTTAGATTTTTAGAGATTTTGCTAATATTAGATGGCAAAAGATTAAATATCTTCCTTATCTTCCTTAAAAATGAATATTGTTTTGATGTATTATTAATTTTTTTTTATTGATATATGAAATTTAAATGTGTAATTTTATGGTTGTTAAGTTATAGAAGATATCACTTAGAATTATGTTTTTGTTGGGAGTATGTTTGTTTGTTTGCTTTTTTTTTTTTGGAAAAATTGTGGTAGATGGAAGAGAAATTTGAGAGGAAGTATTTTAAAGAATTTTATGATTTGAAAAGGCATTCATAAACATATTTTTAGAAAAAGGTAAGTAGGATTGTACTAAAAAAAAGAAGAAGAAGAAAAAGGCAGTAGGATTTTATAATGTGGCATTGGAAGGAAAAATAAAGGTATTTGTGTTCATTTATAATTAATCTAGTTTACCAATTTTAAATGGATGAATATTGTTGTTAGTATTTTAAAATTTAGACATTATTGTATATATTTTTTCGCTATTTAGTTTATCATGGTCTTCCTTTTCATAACAACAGCAGCTGGATTAAAAATAAATAAATAAATAGATATATAAAGCCAGAAATTATTCTGAGAATGCGAACGATTTTATACATGTGAATTAATTTGGACTTTTGTGGATAATTGATAACTATTTTTGCAATAGATATAACTATTTTATACATGTCAATAGATATATCTCAACATTTTGTTATGTTATTTTTCGTTCTTTTATCTACGTCATCAATTTATTAAATTGATGACTGAAAGTTTGTGTAGATCTCTTGAATACTATATATAATAGTATTTTTCATATGGTGTTGAGCTCGACAGGTTTCATGCCACCACTCGAATTGTTGTGCAAAATTGTTAGATCTTTACTCTAAATCAGAAACAAATGATAGATCTGAACCAAAATCAAACCAAATAGAGATGAATCATAAACAAAAGTAAAGAAGGATAATGAGAGTGAGAGTAGAATCCTAACTATCTTTGAGAGTCCTTGTACATTCTATCAATGACATTATGATGGTGGATCGAATAAGCTCATCCCTAACAGTGGAGTAAGGACATTTCCGAACCACTATAAATTCGGTGTGCTTCGTCTCCCTTCTCCATTATCCTTCTTTATTTGTTTCAATTTCATCTTTATTTGACATTTGGTTTGATTTTGGTTTAGATCTATCATTTGCATCTGATTTTGAGTATACAATCTTAGCAATTGTTACAACTCGAGTAATAGAGAGTTTAGAGAAGGTGGAGAGAAAATAGATAACATTGTAGATGGAAAATATGTGAATATTACATCGTGTGTCACACTTACAAATGATGCATAGAATGAAAACCTAATCTAATCCTAGAGGTCCATTCGACTTTATACAATAACTACCTAATATTAACACAAACACTAACAAACTAATAATAGCACTAATACTAATACTATTACTATTAATAGTCTAACTATGGGTGAAAAAAAACAAAAACCGACAAAATCAAATCAAATCCATCTAATGAATCGATTCGGTTTGGTATTTTAAAAAACTTAAATATATTAGTTTGATTAAGTTTTTTATGGAAGAACCAACATAGAATCGAACTAAACCAAATATATAAATTTTAAAGGAAAATCAAAATATTAGTATTAAAATTTGATAGAAGAATAAATTTAGATGTGAAATATGAAGTAAAACATCATAAATATTACATTGTTTATGGAAAATGTTGTTTTTGGTTAATAAAATAAAAATCCTTAAAATCAAATTGAAGATGAGACAAAAAAAAAAAAAAAAATCATTGAAATAACTTGAACAAAATTAAAATTAATTTACATTTTTTCATTTATTGAACATTGATTTGAATTTAATGGTTAAAAAATTGAGGATATCGATTCGATTGTAAGTTTGGTACAAAATCGACAAAAATCAAATCGAAAAGACTTTTAAATTTAACATCTAGAAGACCTTATAATATTTGGATGTCAAGAAAACTTAGAAAATTAATTTTTAGGTAAGTAGTCATCATAGATTGAACTCATCACTTTAAACAAATCAAGAACCATTTTGAACAGTTGAGCCACTTCATGATAATTATGAGACTTTAAATTTTTATTCCATCATTATTTAATAACAAAAGACTGAGATCAGTTCTAAAAAATAAAATAAAATAAAGAAGACTGACATAAAAAACAACAATCTCAATATTTTCCTTCAATTCAGTATCTCAATAGTTTATTAAGATGCTTTGAACCATTCGCTAAAAACCAAAATAATAGTAAAAAAAAATCCAAAAATTTTATTTCGTGGAGACCAAGTTCATAGAGAAGACCAATTCGTCTTTATATACTATTGTATTCCTCCTTTGTCACTTTCTAACCCTTAATTTGTAATTATAAATATGCACAGTACATGAAAATTTGTTCCTACAATTTTGAATAAGAGCTAAATTATTGCTAATCCTTACTTGAATATATAAAATTATAAAATTGAACATATTGAAGGAGTAGTTTTTTAATCCTTGCATATATTTTGACTTCTCTTCCATTTTTCTCAATCTCTTTTGTGCAACTCTCCTCTTCATTTCTTGATCTCCAATTTCATAGACACTAAAATGGCTAACCAGGACACTCAACTTCATATATTGTTCTTCCCTTACATAGCTCGCGGCCACTTTATCCCTATGGTCGACATCGCTAAGCTCTTTGCATCTCGCGGTGTCAAGGTCACCTTCGTTACGACCCCTCTCAATTCTATCTCTATTTCTAAATCAATTCACAGTTCCGGATCCCTCATTTTCTCTTCAAAAATTCACCTTCTGACCATGAAGTTTCCTTCTGCTGAAGTGGGCCTACCTGATGGTTGGGAAAGTGGCGATTCCATTATCACCCCAGCCATGTTCCACAAATTCATCTCTGCTATAAGTTTGCTTCAAACCCCATTTGAGGATGTTGTCTTCCAACATCGCCCCCATTGCATCCTCGTCGATATGTTCTATCCTTGGGCCAACGATGTGGCTGCCAAATTTGGGATCCCTAGGCTCGCTTTCCACGGCACTAGTTTCTTCTCCATCTGTGCTTCCGAGTTCATGAGAATTCACCAACCTTACACTCAAGTTTCCTCCGAAAGAGAGCCTTTTCTCATTCCTTATCTTCCCGGGGGAATTACTTTCACGAAACTAAAACTCCCTGAATTCATTCGAGATAATGTCAAGAATGATGTGAGCGAATTTATGGAGAAGGCTCAAGAATCAGGAGCCAAGTCTTATGGCGTTGTTATGAACAGTTTTTACGAGTTAGAGGCAGAGTACGCAGATTGTTATAGAGATGTCTTGGGGAGAAAGACATGGAGTATTGGCCCACTTTCGTTGTGCAATAACGAAATGCAAGAAAAAGCTCAAAGAGGTAGAGAATCAACCATTGACGAGCACGAGTGCTTGAAATGGCTAGACTCCAAAAATCTCGACTCGGTAGTATATGTGTGTTTTGGAAGTATGGCCAACTTCAACTATGCTCAGTTAAA
>JBBMKA010000001.1:510374-548281 GCA_037833695.1 Sechiopsis laciniata
ATATATAAAGCAAATCAACGTATATGTTTCAAAATTGAACATTTTTACCCATGACATTTGAATTCACATAAAAGCGAAATTAATCAATTCATCCATACATCTTAATATAAAATTAGTCTAATAATAATTTTAGTCAATAACGAATAATAATTTTAGTTAATATCATGTTATGTAACTAACGATTTTATTATATCAAGTATTAAAAATGAGTATTATGGAAATATTAGGAGTAAAAATGTTTATTTGAAACATAGGAACCAAATTGAAACTATACTATAAAATTAGAGACTAAAATGTATTTTTCCAAAAAAAAAAAAACCAGTTGCTAACCAAAGTAAAATTTCTATAACTATCAATAATTTTAGTTAGAATCAAAATAAGTTTAAAATTATGGCAATGATTTTTTTATTTTCTTTTCTGCTGTTTTCTGTTTCTAAAAATTAGTCTTTTACTCGATATATTTGTTTGTACATAAATAACTTTTTTTAATTAGACTAATTTATTGATACTTGAGATAATATTTCCTTCTCTTAATTAGATTACTTTAGTCGATTATTCGACCTTAACATGCGGAGGTTTTCCAACAAAATTAAAGTTAAAATAACGTATGCCACATCTGCAAACCATTGCTTCTGCTATTACTTGAGATATATATATATATAATTCAAATTTTAGGATAAAATCATTTTCTAGTTTAATCTAGCCAATTTGTGTTGCATTTTAATTTCCGCTAGTTTAGACTATTTATTTCTTTGTTATTTGTATATCGTCAATTATTTTAATACAATAATACATATCTTCAAATATGTATAGAGGGCTATATTTCATCAAAAATATAGGATGGTTTTTTTTTTTTTTTTTTTTTTTGATAATACAAAATATATGATGGTTGTATATACAAAGTAAGTAAATTTCCTAGTATTTATAAAATAGACATGTTACTGTTCTAATTAATTTTGAGCTATAATCCATACTATATAGTAATTACTAAAATAATTATCTAGGAAAAAAATAGATATTCTTAAAATGGTAGGAACATAATTGAAATAAGTTTAAGCCCTTTCATATATATTTTGAAAAGAAGCGTTTATTATTATTTTTCTATGACAAAATCGAATCTGTAATTTTATGATTAGTCGATGATACATATGGGAGGCTATATTAAAGAATATAAATTATGGATAAGGAGTTGAGTTGTGGTTGCAGACGATAAACGACGTTCTTTTCAGCGTGATAGGGGCAGGCTTATCCAGGTACTTGGAGCACCGCCAACCAATGGGTAAGTTCCTTTGTCCCTCTTCTAAAACTTCTATATTCTCCAAAAATTATTTAAACTCCCAATTTATTGATAATTATTTAAATTCTTTTGATAATAATTTAGTTTTTTTTTTTATAAGAATTGTATTTTTATTTCAAAAAATTTCTCTATGATAATTTTCATCTTTTTTAATGATGAATTTCATGTTTTTTTCTTTTAATTAGAGTAACATTTTATTTCTTTTAGCCAAATTCTAAAAAAAAATAATAAGCTTTTGAAAACTTTTAAAACTTGACTTGGTCTTTTCAAGGCATATGTACATAAGAAAACGTAAAAACTTTTATATATGGGACAGGTTTGGGTGCAGTCATGGCTGCACCCGCTGATGTGGCATTTTCAGAGCCATAATTTTTTTTTTTTTTCTCTCTCTTTGTGTGTAGTTATCAAGGGGGTGTAGCCACCCTTCCCTTTATATATAATATTTATATGTGACAATTTATATATAATATTTATATGCTTTTAACTTTCAAAATTTAAAAGTCAAAATAGTTATTTTAATTTATTTTTTTTAATTCAACAACAATCGAATGAACCTAGGGAGAGAATGAAATTATGGAGGAGAATATAAAGAAAAATGATTATTAAAAAGAGAATAATTAGTAAGTGTAAAAAGAATGAAAAGTAGTTAGAGATAAAATTAAAAAAGTAATTACAAAGAGAATAAAATGTGATTATAGGAGAATGATTCTCGGTAGTCCCAACGTAGTTACTTGCGACAATGATTCGTGCATAACTAAGTTTAGAGAAGGGAAAGCAAAACTTGGTATGAAAGATATGAAACAATTGATGGGTTGTATTTGCAGGTTTGAAAGAAGGGCTTCAATTAACAGGAGTAGCCATGGTTAACCTTAGAGAACAACCAGGATTGCAGGTTAATTACATAGTTTATTTGGTTGTAATTTTGGTTATTAAGTTTCATGATCTTAATAATAATTACACATTATAAACTATACTTTTAATTATGATGCAGGAAATAAGTGATATGATGAAAGGAAATGGGAAATGTCGATGGGGTAACAAGTTAGGGATCCTTCTCCTTCCTGTATACTATCACAACAAAATATCCGACCCTCTTCAATATCTCAAATCAACTAAGAAGATGATCGATCGGAAGAAACGCAGTCTTGAAGCATATTTTTCCTATGGAATTGGCAAACTCGTAATGTCCTGGTTGGGATCAAAGGTAATTTTAACTAAGAAATTTACCTTCAGCAACACATTTTACCTCTTGTATTATATTTGCAGCACAATTTCTAAAACAATTCATCACACATTGATTTCTATCCGTGATAGAAGTCAGCCACTTATAGAATGAGTCTATGACTGTTAGTGATAGAACTCAATTTCGATTTCATGCTACAAATGAATTAGTTTTGATTTTGTGCTATAAATGGAAACCCTTTGCCATTGTTTTATTATACATACGAAATTTTCGATTATGAGTTCAATCAATGATAGTCACCTATTTAAAAATAAATATTCTATCAGATTTTCTTGAGAAACAAATGTAACAAGTCAATAGCCAAAGTGATCATAATTCAACTTACATATTAAATGTATCAATAACTACGAGATTTGTGGTTCAAGTCTATTCAAACCCTATTATACTAAAAAAAATTATAATAGGGTCAGAGAGTTGTCCAAATGATATGTTACGTATAAGCTGGTTCGAATTAAATTTTGCAGGTAGCTTGCATCCTTAATTATAGGATTATTTGCAACACAAGTTTCACAATCTCAAATGTGATGGGCCCAAGAGAAGAGATATGCATTGGAGGGAATCTCGTTACCTACATTAGAGCCACTTCAACAAGCTTGTCACATGTACTCCATAATTCTGCTTTACAAAATCTTAAGTTCTTTACTTTAGGGAGGATTTTTAATTAATAGTATTATTAATGGCTTTGATGCAGGCAATAACGATGCATATGCTGAGTTATGCTGGAAAAGCTGAAATGCAGATTCTTGTGGCTAAAGATATCATCCCCGATCCTCAATTTCTTGCTCAATGCTTTGAGAATGCTTTGCTTCAAATGAAAACAGCAGCCGCAGCATTCCACTAGATTATTGTCTACTCTTTTTCATCTTTATTAATCTTAACCGATCTTCACATTGATATGTTAGTGTATATTTGTTACATAAATTCTCGTGCCTTCCCTTTATGTTATACCTAAAGGGGTTGTTTGTTTGTCATATTTAAGGAGGATTTAGTTGGAGGATTTACCAACTCATTCTCAAAACCTACATCAAAATGAGTTTTTACTAACTCTTCCTCTTTTTTACTTTTAAAAATAACTCTCATTTTAAATCTACATCCAAACAAGATTTTGATTCTAACTCTCTTACACAAAAATCACATTCAAACAAATTTTTTATTACAACTCTCAATTTTTAATTATTCAAAATAGCTTCTCAATATAATTCTTTAAACTAAATCCTCACTAAATATGTGAAACATTCCCCAGACTATTTTATGCCAAAGGAGATGGTTTGTCTTCGCTTATATATCAATGATTTTTTTAACTAATGTACCACTTTAGTTGCACTCCAAACAATAACTATTCTAAGTTAAAAACAAATCTTCCATTTTTGTACCATATTCAATTTCTCCTAATTTACCCTCTAATTTCAATACAATCATGTTTTTGTACGAATTTGCAATTGAATAATCTTTTGGCTATTTCAAACCATGAGTTTTTAAATTTTGGTTAAATTATAAATTAAGGCCCTAAATTTGTATCTATTTTCTTCTACAACTTTCAATTACAAAATTCACTAATCTTTAGATACAAAAACAACATTTTAAAGTTGTATCACACAAAATTTAAATTCATGTATAATAAATGTGGTAGCTCAATATCAATAATGTACACCTAATTGGAGAGGTTATGGGTTCAAATAGACTTTTAATTGTTTAAACTAAATATAATCAATTTATTTTTAAAAATTTTAAATTTGTTAGTTTTATTTGACATGATGAAGGCATTCGGACACTTTCGAAGTTTTAAATCCAAATAGACATAAACTTTATAGTTTAGAAATTATACTTCAAATTGAACCTTAAACTTTAGCTTGTGTTAACCTTACAATATAATGAACACAATTGATGGCATACTAAAAAAACACAATCGATGACAACCCCATTCAATTCAAAACGGGACCCAATTTTTCAGAACTAAAAAGCTATCTAATCTATAACACGATGATCTAAAGTCATATCAACCTTAATTTATATATAAAAAAAATAATAATAAATGAAAAATAATAATAATAAAAAATAAATAAAACCCTTAAATTATGACCTAACACAACGATGAAGATTGCATTAGATTCATCTTAGAATTTTGATGAATTTTGATTTGAATGAGTTGATTAAAGTTTAAATGTTTCAATTTTAATGCCAATAAAAATAATATTTCAATCGTTATTGATTTTTTTAAAAAAAATATATTTTAATATGCCTTTTTTCGGGAAGGAAGGGTGATAAGTTTGACTCTCTTTATCTCAAAAAAAAGTTTGACTTTCTTTCAATGAGGGCTGACAAGAAAAACGACGGCGTTTAGGAAATTTGTTTTTGAAACGAAGGAAAGCACGGCGTAGTTGAACCAGACCGACCTTGGCTGAAATTAAGCACCTCCAGAAGGGGTAAAAGGGTAATAAAAGCCTCTGTTGTGAGGGCAAGATTGGAATAAAGGGGCATTCATCTGTTCTAGGCATTTTTTTCTCTTCTCCATTTCCGAATTCTCTCTGCAAATTACGAGGAAGAAGTACGTCATCGGCTCCGGCGAGATTTCAGCTGCCTGAATTCGGTGGACAATCGGACCCTGGTTTACAGAGTAACCTAACAATGGAGATTGCGCCGGCAGCCGCGCCTTCGATCGACGGAGATGCTGCCTCTGTCGATGCAGTTAAAGCATCGTCTTCGTCTCCGGATTCTGTATCGGGGATCGAAGCGAACTTGTCCACGGTGTTTCCCGGACCCAAGTATGATGACGATGAAGAGGAAGAGGATGTCTGCCGGATCTGTAGGAACCCTAGAGATGTGGATAACCCACTAAGTTATCCCTGCGCCTGCAGCGGCAGCATCAAATTTGTTCACCAGGATTGTCTCCTTCAATGGCTTAATCACAGCAACGCTCGTCAGTGCGAGGTTCTTTTTCTTTTCTTTCTTACTTTGTTCTTTCATTATGTATCGTTTCTTGGGTGACCTTTGGGGAAACTATTGAGATTTCTTGTTTAGGAAGCGATTATTGGAGGTGGCAGAGGCAAGTTACTGAATCGACTTGGAAATGATTTAGAGTTGTGGAAATTTTGACTTGAATTCCTAAAGAATGTTATTTGATTGTGGGTGAAAGAGTAATTTGTGAACTGGTGCAATTTAGAAAGGTTTCCTTCTTTGTATTGATGGGTGTTTATATTTAGTTCTCCTAAAAGATTTAAAAGCTTATGCCCTTTTATAGTTCATTTTGTGGGGAAATATGTGCGCTTTACTTCGCTTGGATATTTTAGATGAAAAGGCATTTGGAACTTTTGTTCGTTAAAAGGGGTTAGCTGATTTGTACGAGTCAAAATCATTTTTCGTTTGCTGCATGTATCATATTTGTTGTTCTTGGTTTATATATTTCAAGAAGATTTTTTTCTATTATTATTTTCCTCTGATGCCAATTTACATATACTTTCACTTGTGGCAGGTCTGCAAACATCCATTTTCCTTCTCCCCTGTTTATGCCGAGAATGCTCCATCAAGGCTTCCTTTTCAGGAATTTATTTTTGGAATAGCAATGAAAGCTTGTCATATCTTGCAGTTCTTCTTACGTTTGAGTTTTGTGCTCTCTGTTTGGCTCCTCATCATACCTTTCATTACGTTTTGGATGTGGCGGTTGGCTTTTATGAGGAGTTTTGGGGAAGCCCAAAGATTATTCTTGAGTCATTTGTCTCCTACCGTTGTTCTTACTGATTGTCTTCATGGCTTCCTACTTTCTGCTAGCATTGTATTTATCTTTCTTGGAGCTACCTCCTTGAGAGATTACTTCAGGCATTTACGGGAACTTGGAGGTC
This sequence comes from Sechiopsis laciniata, assembly GCA_037833695.1. Lineage (NCBI taxonomy): Eukaryota > Viridiplantae > Streptophyta > Magnoliopsida > Cucurbitales > Cucurbitaceae > Sechiopsis > Sechiopsis laciniata. The sequence goes on from JBBMKA010000001.1 coordinate 516,751, forward strand.
AGGATGGGGAGAGAGAAGATGACGCAGATAGAAATGGTGCCCGTGCTGTGAGAAGACCTCCTGGACAAGCTAATAGAAATTTTGCTGGTGATGGGAATGGTGAAGATGCTGGTGGAGCCCCCGTGCTTGCTGGAGCAGGTCAAATGATTAGGAGGAATGCAGAAAATGTTGCTGCTCGGTGGGAAATGCAGGCTGCTCGTCTTGAGGCTCATGTTGAACAGATGTTTGATGTGGATGATGCCGATGGTGCAGAAGATGTGCCCTTTGATGAGCTGGTTGGCATGCAGGGTCCTGTGTTTCATTTAGTTGAAAATGCATTCACAGTTAAGTGTGCTGCACATCTTCTTTAGATGATTTTTACAATGCAAATTTACCTTTTAAATTTTGTGTCATATGAATATTTGTTCTCAAATCACGTAAACTGCATGCATAGATTGGTTTGTTTGAGGTGATATCTTGCCCTCATCCAGGTTGGTACTGCTGGTATAACTTAAAATGTTGTTCATTTCTACACTAAAAAAAACCATTCATTTCTCCATCCTTTTCATTGAATAAAGAAATAAGCTTTACCTTGTAGTAATATCTAATTGGCTTCAATGTTTTGCAGGTCTTAGCCAGCAATATGATATTTCTTGGTGTGGTTATCTTTGTGCCTTTTATACTAGGTCGGATCATACTTCATTATGTATCATGGCTTTTCTCTTCAGCTAGTGGTCCAGTTTTCTCAACAGTGATACCACTTACTGAGTCGGCTCTCTCCTTGGCCAATATCACATTGAAAAATGCATTGTCAGCTGTTGCAAATTTGTCATCAGATGGTAAAGAAAGTGGTCTACTCGATCAGGTTGCAGAAATGTTTAAAGTCAACTCTAGTACGCGAAACAATGTCCCAAGCAATATAACTGCTCCACTTTCAGTTGATATTTTGAAAGGGATAGTTACTGCATCCAGTCTTTCTGATGTTACAACTCTTGCTGTAGGCTACATATTTATATTTACGTTAGTTTTCTTCTATCTTGGCACTGTTGCCATGATTCGATACACACGGGGAGAGCCTTTGACTATGGGGAGATTGTATGGCATTGCATCTGTAGCTGAGGCCATCCCTTCCCTCTTTAGGCAGTTCATGGCAGCTATGAGGCATTTGATGACGATGGTGAAAGTTGCTTTCCTTCTTGTCATAGAACTTGGGGTATTCCCCTTGTTGTGTGGCTGGTGGCTTGATGTTTGTACTGTAAGGATGTTCGGAAAGTCAATGGCTCAGCGTGTTCAGTTCTTTTCTGTTTCTCCTCTGGCTAGCTCGTTGATTCACTGGGCTTTTGGCATTGTATATATGCTACAAATTAGCATATTTGTCAGTCTTCTTCGTGGGGTATGTCATTCATTTTTTCTAATTTTGGTTTAATTTGTTTATAATAATATTTATGCCTGTTACTCATGATGTTTTCAACAATTTTTTAGGTTTTGCGCGCTGGAGTTTTGTACTTCCTTCGTGATCCTGCTGACCCAAACTATAATCCTTTCCGAGATTTAATTGATGATCCTATGCACAAGCATGCTCGCCGGGTTCTTCTATCTGTTGCAGTGTATGGAAGTTTAATTGTAATGCTGGTGTTTTTACCTGTCAAACTTGCTATGAGGATGGTGCCCTCCATTTTTCCTCTTGATATTTCGTAAGATTTTATTTTTCATAATATTTGAGTCCCTCATTTGTGATTGCCGCAGTTTTACATTGAACTTGGAATTCCTTGGCAGTGCTTTTATTTTCTTGACTGTTTTTGGGGCAGGGTATCGGACCCCTTTACAGAGATTCCAGCTGACATGCTCCTCTTTCAAATCTGCATTCCGTTCGCTATCGAACATTTTAAATTGAGAGCAACAATCAAATCCCTTCTCCACTGCTGGTTTACCGTAGTTGGTTGGGCCCTTGGATTAACAGATTATTTACTTCCCAGAACTGAAGAAAATGTAGGCCAGGAAAATGCGAACGGAGAGCAGCCTGGGTTGCAAGAAGATCTGCAGGTGGTACACCATCTAGGTGGACAGGATCAGGCTCTGGTTGCCCATGCTGCAGCTAACGAGCCAAACCAAGTTCTGGCATCTGGGAACTTGAATAACGAGTATGATTGTGAAGAGCAGTCTGATTCAGAGTAAGTTTGAATTCCTTGCTCTAAGCACAAACATCATTACTGTAGAAGAGTTGGGCAATTGCAGTTTTTTTTTCTTTTTCTCATGTGTTTCGCATGAACCTTTTTTTTTTGGATAAGAAACGATTGCATTGATGTATGATATTACAAAAAAGTGCCCCGAAGAACTAACTTGCATGAGACTTCTCCAATTAAAGAGGAGAGTCGAATAACTATCAAAGTTGGGAACATTACTTGGAGGGTCCATTGGGAGGACCGTATACCAACTGAAATCTGACAGCATCTGGGACCAAAAGGATGATGCAAAAGGACAAGGGTAGAATAGGTGGGTTTGAAACTCAGTACTCCTTTGACAAATAATGCACCATTGAGGAGGAAATTGCCACGTGAGGGAGCCTCCTTTGGAGTTTATCTTGAGTGATTGTAGCCCCATGAATAACTCCCCATATAAAGACTAACCTTTTTTGGAATTTTACTTTTCCGTATGGCTACGAAAATGGGATTGGGGGCTTTGGAAGATGCAAGTGAAGGTCTTTTATGAGGGATTGTGTGGAGAAATTCTTGAGTGATTGTAGAGTAGCCTCTACAAATAAACTTTTTGTTTCTACTTTAAACCCCTAGTGAAGCCATTGTCAAATTTTAATTTACTTCTTTTTAATTTTGTTTTTTAAAACATTACATCTTTTGAATTTATACGGTGTTGGAGAATGTTTGGCTCTTATTAAATTCCCTGTTTCTCTTTGAACCTCTATCAATAAATAATTACTTTATTAGAAATTGTTCTGATAGGGTTCTCCTTTTTTGTTCGGACTGTCTTTTGGTATGCCCTTGTTTGTACTTTTATTATTTTCTCAATTAAGTCTCCAAGGGGTGACGCAAGTGGTTGAAGACTTGGGTTTTGAAGGTGTGCTCCTCTCAAGGTTTCAGGTTCGAACTCACTTGTAACATTAATTTGTAGACATCTTCCGTGTCTTCATTCTTTCTTTGTCTCCCGGTGCCTGGGCCAGAGACGGGCGTGGTTACCCTTGTTTCAAAAAAAAAAAAAAAAAAAATCTCAATTGAAGTTTTATGTATGTATGTTGTTTGAATCTTTTCTCTCTGAGCTTGGCTCTTACATGCTGTTTTGCATATTTAGTATATTATCTTACCATATGGACCTTTTCAGGCACGTCTAGACTTTTAATCTTTGTTTATTTGTATTTTAGGAGGTATAGCTTTGCTCTCCGCATCGTCCTTTTGCTGGTTGTGGCATGGATGACTCTTCTTGTCTTCAACTCAGCGCTGATAGTGGTACCAACTTCACTTGGACGGGCCCTTTTCAATGCCATTCCGCTTCTTCCCATCACACATGGTATCAAGTGCAATGGTGCGTCTAACCTACAAAGTTATTTTCCACATTATGATTTTTTTTTCCTGTACTTCTAGCAGAAATTCTAATTTGTTGAATATCTATTTTTTCCATAGATATGTATGCATTTGTCATTGGGAGCTACGTTATTTGGACAATCATAGCCGGTGCTAGATACACCATTGAATATATCAGAGCAAGGAGAGTGACAGTTTTGTTAAGCCAGATATGGAAATGGTTTTCCATTGTCGTCAAGAGTTCTGCACTTTTGTCAATATGGGTAAGAATGACTAATAATTCGACAAAAAATGGAGTGGAACTTTACTTTCATATAAATTTGGGCTGAACTCTTGATTTCATGGGTGCTGGGTCTTTACATTTAGTTTTGGTTTTCAGATCTTTCTCATTCCGGTTCTGATTGGCTTGTTATTTGAGCTTCTGGTCATTGTTCCTATGCGAGTTCCAGTGGATGAAAGCCCAGTTTTCCTCTTGTATCAGGACTGGGCATTGGGTTTAATTTTTCTTAAGATCTGGACTAGACTGGTGAGCTCAAATTTTCAAGTTTTCTCTTCTGGTTAAAATTCAAAACTTGTCATATTTTAGTCCCTATCAAGTTCTACTTTCCCTACTTGAACAGGTAATGTTAGATCATATGATTCCAATGGTTGATGATAGTTGGAGAGTGAAGTTTGAAAGAGTAAGAGAAGATGGCTTCTCCAGGCTGCAAGGACTCTGGGTTCTGCGGGAAATAGTCGTGCCCATTATAATGAAGCTACTGACAGCACTATGCGTACCGTATGTTCTAGCTAGAGGAGTATTTCCCGTGTTCGGGTACCCGCTGATCATCAACTCGGCTGTTTACCGATTTGCCTGGATTGGATGCCTCAGTGTCAGCATGTTGTATTTCTGTGCCAAGAGATTTCATGTTTGGTTCACTAATCTTCACAACTCCATTAGGGACGATCGTTACCTCATCGGTCGTCGACTCCATAACTTTGGCGAAAACACTAGAGAGAAGCAAAGAGAAGCAGGGACTTCATCATTGGAGACACAAACCCCAAATCTGCTGGGCACCGAGCTTGCAGCAGTCGGTGAAGGATTGCGGCTGAGACGCGTAGTTGGTAACTGATATGATATATATATTTGTTTCAATGAATCGGCTGTGTTAGATGGTTTTGAGGCCCCAAACAGGGCTGTAGTCAGGTTCTTGGTATGTGCATATGGTCGTTCTTTAACATGGTAGCTAGAAAGGTGATTGAATGGAATTGTATGGATCTTATTGTATAACATAAATTTTCGAATACAGAGCTGTTATGATAATACAAACTCCTTTTCCCAAGAAAGTTGAGTCTATTGGAATTTTAAAGTCATAATTTCAGTAATTCAACTCATCGTTAAATTCTGCTCCTAAATCGATGATATAATTTCGTGTAAAGTCAATGTATCAAAAGAGAAGATAAGTTTGAAGGATACACCCTAAGTCATTGTAAATAATACGACAAAAATGCTTGGGGTTGAGACGAGCGAATTTGTTTGGGTTCGTTTGCATGATCTGTGAAGTGCATGGGCTTGTGCCCGAAAAGTAAGTGAGTTTTTCAATCACGCACGACACAGAAGCTGAAAATAAATAGAAACTTTATCATTATTCTCTCAGTAAGGAGATCTCATTGCTTTATCATTATTCTCTCACTAAGGAGATCTCATTGATCACACTTAAAATCACATCTCAACTATTATATGGAGAGATATAGAAACTAAATATCCTAAAATGATCAAGTTCTTTATTTGAAAATTAGTTCGCAAGGACTATCAATAAAAGAATGTATCATATAGTCTTATTTCCTCAATTGTGTGTTCTATACACACTGACCTACACATCATGAGTTGCTGACATTTTGCCAAAGAATTTATTTCCAACTTGTAAGGTGTAAGCCGGCACATGATTCTTTTCAAAAAGAAAAGTGGGCATATGATTCTTTCAAAGGATATTGATCATCTTCCATCTCTGGAGTAATACCCATTCAAGAACGGTAAGTTCTCATTTAAGAAGTTTATTCACGTGTTGAAGCATATGGCAATAACGCAACAAAAGAATCTTCCAACACAAGCTGAAAATTACGTAAATTTGACCAAATTTTAGTGCAAACAATCCTCAAATTTCTCCCTCATTTAATTTGACCAAAGTTTAGGAACAGTATCTTTAGCCTATTTTTAAAACACATTCGATTAAAACCAAACTCATAGAAAGTTACTTTTAAGTGAAAGAAAGCAAAGTACTTCATAACAAAACTTAGATAGGTTCCCACAATCATTGCCAGTAACACAAATCACCCGGTTCAAACAAAAATAGTTGAACTTTCACATCTCAAAGTCAATAAAAAAAAACCACCAAGTAAAAGGGTTTTGCGGCTCATGAAAAAACACAGGGGAAACATTCAGATTAGGAATCAAGGTTGTCATTCAGTGATAGTGAAGCCAATTGATCAGCTGCATTGCCTGTCTGCTGTGCGACGCTTCTTAAAACCTCGATCGCCTCAGCAACCTTAGCTTTCAGAGCCTCCGGCGACTCGAGCAAGTGCAGAACCTCAGTTTGGTCCATTTCCAGTAGCATGCCTGTTACCTTTGCTGCATTCTCAGGCTCTAGCTGTTCCACAAGTGGGTAAAGATTTTCCCCCAACATCTGAAAACAGCCACCACATAAGTCATATGAAAGAAAAGAACAAAACAGAAAGACGAGCCAACTAAAGCAAAATGCTATGCTAAATCATTAAGCTTCGTCTTTTCCTTCTTAGAACCATTTATGTGGTATTTACGTTAATTATATATATACTCACCCTAACAAAGTAGCATTAACTTAAATTAAAGGGGGAAAATGACGACAGATTAGTAGAGCATTTTAAAACTCTACCGTTCTTTGCTGTTCTGGAGTTGAATTCGCGAGAGCAGAAGCCAAAGCTCCAACAGGAATTGGTTGAGGGTGGACAGCATCCCGTGGTGGCATACCTCCCATATCATACGGAACAGAGAACATACCTCCAGCAACACCGGGCATGGGAAGATCAGGCAGTCCACGTCCAGGAGGATAACGGTAGACACGTCCTCCTCTTGGTAGCATCTATCATATAAACAACATGTGCAGAGAAAAAAATTAGAATGAGCAATCGTTGTAAGAAGGTTAAAAAGAAAGCAGCAAAACCAACCTGTTGCTGCATCATTGGAACAGGCTGCTGATTATGCTGAATGGCACCTGCACGCCTACCACCAGATCTTTGCCCTTGCTGGCCCTGCTGAACCATTGGTACGAAAAAATTTGGCATGGGACCTCCACCAGGCCTCATTCCAGGCATGAGTTGCTGCTGGTAACCAAAGCCAGGCTGAAAGAATTCACAGTATAATTCAATTTTGCAAGAGATACGAAGAGAAGAGAAAATTATTTTGTAGGCACAGACCACAACCTATAAAGCACGAACACACCATTTTGGGTTAAGAATCTGTATCAGATGCGTATCGGACACAAATAAGGCAAGATACGCCTAAGATACGTATCTGATACGGCAATTGAAATATCTGATTTCTTATTTTATTCTTTTAATATTGGAAACGGGAAGATACGCAGAAGAAACGGCCGGAATACGTGAGAATGCTTTTGCATTTTTTTAAAGTCGTTTTTTATGAGCTCAGCCCATTATATTCACCAATTTTAACTCATTTTAGTGAGCTTAGCCCATTATTCTCATTTTATTGAACCCATTTTATTGCTACTAAAATGAAATTCAATTTCATATGTTTTATTTAGTAAAATTATAAAAAGAAAAAAGCTAACCTAAATTCAGTTTCATACATTTTATTTTAGTAAAATTGTCGTATCTCAAACGTATCTGTATCTTAGTTTTTAAGAAATTGACGTATCCCCGTGTCGTGTCATATCCGTATCCCGTAACTGTGTCCGTGTCTGTGCTTCATAGACCACAACAATCCAGGTTTTTTTGTCAGAAAAAAGAAAGAGTTTACCTGAGAGGAAATAAGAGTAGGTGGAGCTTGTCCATAGAATATTTGCTGTCCGATGCCTGGACCAGCTGGAGGATACATTGGCATGCCACGAGGAGCGACTGAAGATGCCATGGCCATTGGTTGCATTTGGGAAAACTGTGCCTGGGATGCACATGCACATAGATAAAGTACAATCAATGTCAAACACAAGAGGAAATGGATAAATAAATACAAGCAGACTAGTTGATATTGGAAAATGAGAAAGATAAATATAAGCAAACGTGTTACAAATGAGAAATAACAGTAGCACCCTGCTTGAAGACAACAATTAGTACATACAGACCTGCAACCTAGCTCTTCTATCTTCCTTCCTCTGTGCAAGTGCAACATAAAGAGGTTTGTTCATGATCATTCTTCCATTCATCTCTCCAAGCTATCAAATGATAGATATACATAATAAACATTAAGTAGCTAATTAACAGTAAAACAACAGTCAACAATATATCAAGCATTGTCTAAACAAATATTATTGTGCAAAACAATGTAACTCACAGCTCTAGCAGCCTCTTCAGGAGTTGAGAATGCAACAAAACCCGATCCCCTACTTAATCCGTTAGGGTCTCGCATAACCTACAGGGATGTAAAGGATTGTCATTCATTGACAATAACTAGAAAATTTAACACTACAAAACGTATTTAGTCCTTACAACCTTGCATGAGGTAATGGTTCCAAACGCAGAGAATAACTCCTTCAGTTTTTCATCATCAATGCCATCTTCTAAATTCTTAACATATAAGTTTGCACCTTGATACTTGTCAGCAGCTTCTTTAACACTCTGCTCAAATCGATTTTTCAATTCAACTTCTCTTTCAGATTTCTTCTGGGCTTTTCCAACAAACCACTCTTTCCCATCAACCTTCTTTCCGTTAAGTTCTTCAACAGACCTTGCAGCATCTTCTGCATTCTCAAAGTTCACAAAGCCAAAGCATTTTGATTTTCCTTCCCCATCCCTCATCACCACAACACTGGTGAGTGGACCAAACTCCTCAAATATATTCTTCAAATCGTCTTCCGATGTAGTTTCCGACAGATTCTTAACAAAAACATTATTAAATTTTGTTTTCTCACTGACACTTTCTCTTTCTTGCTTGCGAAGGAAAGGTCCCACATACACCTGTTTGTCGTTCAGCAGCATACCATTCAACTTCTCTATAGCTTTTAAGGCAGCTTCATCACTATCAAACTGCACAAAACCAAAGCCTTTTGACTGGCCAGATGGATCTGTAGCAACCTTGCAGGATAGGATGTTACCAAATGCAGAAAATGTGTCGTGCAATGCTTTGTGATCAATAGCCTTGTCCAAGTTCTATCATTTAAGAGCATAATAAGTCAGGACATATAGAAACCAAGCCATTGAGACAAGGAAACAAAGCCCATGATACAAAAGTACATACCTTGATAAAAATATTCCCAGAACCACTTTTCCTCACACTAGGGTCGCGATGAGAATGCATAACTCTAATAGGATTCCCATTCAAAGGAGTGAAGTTAAGCACATCTAGCGCCCTTGATGCTGTCATCGGGAAAAAAAGAAAGGGACAACAATACAATAAGATCACAATTTTTCAGATGGATACTGCAGAAGAAGAACAAAAGTTAAATAAATAAATCAAGCAAAAGTTAAGTACATGATAGCATCGATAAAACCACATGAACAAAAAAAACACTTCCATTTCTTCTGACCCATTAACATTACTAATGAAGTATATATAGTAGAGCAATCCTTACATCACAACGACTTTTAACTGGGTTATATAGCAATAGAAAGAACGAAATGAAGTAGATATAGCAATCCAAACACGGCCATACATGATCAAGAATACAAAGTGAAAGATCATCACAAACAGATACACAACAATTTGGAGCTATTTCCTCACACGTGTCTGAAATTAAAGCGCCCACCATACCAACAAACACAAACATGTATAGTTTTCTCAACAATAAGAAGCCCTAATTCCTAAACTATGAAGCGACCCAGGCATCATATATTCAGAGGACCTAAAATGAAGAACAATTAGAGGCATTAGGCATTGACTAACCATCAACTGGGTTGCTGAAATTGACATAGCCATAACCAAGCGATCGACGGGTGGTCAAATCCCTGCAAACCCTAACAGAAACGACCTGCCCCACCTGATTAAAAAGATCATAGAGCTGCGAATCAGTGACGTTCACGTCAAGATCTCCAACATACAACGACGTCGTCGCATGTTGGTTAGCCCCTCCAACAGCGGCTGGATCGGCGCCGGCAACTTGAGGTGAAGGAGAAACCTGAGCCATGCTGAGAATATAGATTCTTTTCTTTTTTTTCTAATTTTTTTTTGGAATTCTTGACTGGCTTCCCTCTCCTCTATTATTCAGAATTCAGCTGTAATACCAAGATTAAAGGACGAAAAAGATATCGATAAAACGAGAACGAAGAACGAAGAACAATGTTTTTTTTTTGGGAATTTTGGTGGAGTAAAAACCCAACAACAAAAATTTGTTGTGAGGGAGAAATGATAGAGGAGGAGAGGGAAGGTTAAAGAAGGGATAGATGGCCGGAATCCAAGATCCGACGGCGGAGAAGAAGGCGGAGATTGTTGTCTGAAATGGAGGGCAGCTGAAACTGCACTGGAGAAGAAAAAGAGGGTTTCGACGGTTTAAGAATTTATATAGGTCTGGTCGATTTCGGTAACAAACCCTAAATCGGAGATCATCATTTTGGACGCATCGCCGCCGTAGATTCCACCTAGGATCATAAATGGTTTTCTTTTCGTTACTTATTATTTTTATTTTTCTATGGTTGGAAGCTTAACTATATGATTTCTTTTTACATGAGGATTTTTTATTTATTTATTTTTATAAACGTTTAGATGCGTAAGTTTGTTCCATTGTTTATCTGTTTTATTTTTAATAATAAATGGTGATGATAGACACAAACTCAATTATATTATTGTTCTCGAAAGGCAAGACAACCAATATGGAGTGACTCGATTAGTCAAAGAGAGTCTTGATATGTTTAAATTAATGAGTTGAATTTATGGTGGTCACCTACTTATTAATTAATTTTACTATGGTCGAAGTGCACGCAAGCTCACCCGAATAGTCACAGATATTAAAAAAAAGTCTCTCTCATCCTATTTGGATTAATTAATCTCAATTTAAATTAAGCTTTAACCCAAATAAACTCAGGTTATGTCCCCAACGAGCCGCCAGTGTTGAGGGCAAGGACTTCAAGGCAAGCTTCCTTAAAAAGTTCCTAGTTCAAGGCTGTTGGAAAGCGCTTAAACTATAATATCCTTTGAAGTATCCCGGTGCCACAGTCTAGGGACGGGCTAGTTGTCCCCCGATATAGGGGAGCGAAGCTCCGATTTCCCAATTAAAAAAAAAAAAAAAAAAACTACTCACGTTACATATATTAAATTAAAAATTTTAAAAAATAATTGTTACAAATAACATAGTTTGGGAGTAGTTTGTGCAATTTTCTCTTTAATCCATATTTTTTGTTGTCCAAATTTGATGTTTTCTTCGTATACGAGAAGAAGATTACAAAAGTTATATTTCCTTCCCATTATGATTAAATTTATAGACCATCCATGAAAATTCTAATATTTTCATTTCACAATACAAACAACTTTTATTTGTGTGGATATGTCCACATAGAAAATATAAATGAATAAGATGTCTGATGAAATACTCCATCACAAAATAGTTCTTCAAAAGATTTTCAATATTTCTTCAAAAGAGCGAGTTGGTGAGATTATGATGAAATCTCTTTCTTTGAAGAATTTTCTGTTATTTCGTCGTTCCAAGATTTCTGTTTCTTAACTTTCTTTGGAAACCAGAGGCCGGGTACTGTGTACAAATTTGTTTCTTTAAAGCCCACGGTTTGTGATCTGTTGTGTTATTCTCTTTTTGGGCTTAATGTTTAAATATGTGCAGCCCATTTCGTTTGTATTCGTGAGTTTGCGACTGTGTTAGGCCTTACCCTTTTGGAAAATAGAAGTATTTGTGTAGAGAATGTCTAATTTAATTTGGACTTTAAATAAATGTTTTAATAAAAAAATCCACTACATATAACCTCAAGCATTGTTTTAAGGAATAAATTACTTAAAAAAAAAAAAAGAATTAATAGATTTTTCAAACGAAATCTAAATATATGTGTATATATTCCTAACTGGAGTAAGAACCGATATCATGAATAGGCCACGAAGCAAGAAGGGAACGAAAATTCTTCTTTCATTCATCATTTATTTATTTTTCCCACATCCTTGTTCTCGACAATTGACCTTTTCATTGCAATTTCACAAATTTGAGTTAAAATTCCGTTCAGTTATATTAATTTGGTAAACTTTTTTTTTTTTAATTTCTCTTTTCGAGATTTGATTTTATTTTATCTAGCTTTATTATCAATCTAATATATTCTAATTCGGTGCTAGGTTAATGTTTTAGATCGAGGGTTCTACTTTTTAATAGAGGTTTTTTTTATGGGAATATTGAGTTTTTTAATTAGCACAACCCAGTTGTGAAATTTGAGTGTCTTCTAATGGTTGGATTGAGTTAAAATATGTGGATTTTTGAGATGTCGATTTGAAATGTGGGTCTGATTTTTTGTGTAGTTGATAGAAAAAATTTCAATTTGATTTATGTTTAATAAGAGTTTCGAACTATAAATGTCTAGTATAAGAATGTTAATGGCCCCAAAGAGAAAGTTGTCAATTTTTTTGGGTGTGAGAGAAGTTTGGGATTCCGATAATGACAAAGATTAGAGTGAATATCTAAGACAGACACATGGCATATACACATCTTGTGTACTCTACAATCCCTTTTTTTTTTTTTTTTAATCACAGATTTGTATTTAAGTATATTTTATACTAATTTAGGTTTACCATACAAGCATATAAAAGAGTATACAGTTCAATTATTATTATTATTTTTTTAAAGTAAACTTTTTATTTTTAAAGGTGTGTACTCCGCAATCAAAAAAAAAAAAAAAAAAAATAAATAAATTAAAAAAAAAAAATATATATATATATATATTAATCATAGATAGGTTAGCATATAAAAGGTAGTGTAGTTCAATTTTTAATTTTTTTTAATAGTAAACTTTTTTATTGTTGAAGTGTGTACTCCACCGTCGATTTTTTATCACATGTTTTTTTAATGATATGTTTGTACTAATTTAGGTGTAAGTACTGGCATATAAAAGATTATGTAGTTCAATTATTATTATTTTTTTTAAAAAGTAAACTTCTTTATTTTTGAAAACATTCCTTTAAATTTTGAATTAGAGTTGTCAACAAATTTGTGATTTTTTCCACTTTCAAATTTCTGAATTTTTTGTATTTAGTTGTTATAAGAAAATCACATTTAATTATTTTTCATTTAAAAAACTGTACATTAATTAAATGTATAATTGTCAAAAATGTTTTCTTTAATTAATAATTTAATTTCAAAAATTACATTTAGAGTCAACATTTTATTAATATATTTTTTAATTTAAAACATTTACTTAGTTCTCTCATATCTTTTTAGCTTGCCACCTGGTCTTTTTTTTTTTTTTTTTGAAATTATTACAATTGAGGATAAGAGATTCAAATTCCGAGGTATATATGACTATCATTGAGCTATTAGTCGTTGACTTGCCATCTGGTCTTTAAAGACCTATGTATTGTACTTTTTTGAGGCTTCCAAACTCATTTTTCTTCTCTATGTACTTTTACTGCGCTGATAGTTGGCCATCGAAGAAAAAGAAGGTTCCTCTAGAAACACAAGGTAGATGGGGAGTTTCGGCCTACACCATTTAAAGATTGAATCGAGCGCTAAAAAGGCCCACTACAAAGCTATGGAGATCCTATTTTAATTATTTTTTATAGCATACACTTAATTATTCACATCATTTTATATACCCACATGATATTAAAATGTAATAACTAATGTTACTTATATTTTATTTCTTAATTACTAATCATTAAGTGTGTAATGAGTGGACTGTGTCATTTCCCATATATATGTGTGTAAAATGTGTCGGTCTCTTTTTTATTTTTTCATTATTGCGGTTCAAATAAAGTTTGCTTTATTCTTTCAACTTTTTAACTCATTTGTTACTTTAGTTTGAAAATTTTAGTCTCGTTACTTTCTTCTTTTTTTTTTTATTCTATATTTTATTTGGATCAATTATCTTTAATTTAAGACTTTGTTTTATAATCTGTGTGTCTTTTTTTTTTATATATATGAAGTCCCTACATATTGTCACCTTTATTTTATAGGTTAAGTATAAAAATTTTAATTTTTAAAAAACTTTATTTACATTATTTGATTTATAAAATAAAAGTCATCTGAAATATGAATAAAGGTCGTTAAACTCAATAAATATACATAAAATACCATAAAAATTAGAGTATATATGGATATTGTATTATGTTGTATTTTTGTTTTGTATATACTTGAATGTTAAGCTATTAGATCGTATGATTTAACATCGTCTACGAAAAGGCCGTCGGAGAAGCCATTGCGAAGGTGATCGATCGAGCTTCGAATTCGAGATTTCGATTTTCTGTGTTTTTTTTTCTTTGTTTAACATTTGCGATTTTTTGTGCCCTAGATTACGATTAATCGGCCGGAGAGAAGAAATGCGTTTCGGCCGCAGACGATTAAAGAGTTGAGGCGTGCATTTAATGATGCTAGAGACGATAGTTCAATTGGAGTATATATGAATATTGTATTATGTTGTATTTTTGTTTTGTATATACACTTATTATTTATAAATTATTTATAAATTAATTTAAAGAAACCAACCATTTATGATCATCATCAAATTCGTAGGGTCAGCCTCACGCGCCATTCCATTCCATCCTTAAAAACACAACTCCAAACTTCACTTCTTCGTCCACTTCCCGAAATTAAATTTCTAATTCCCAATTCAAATCCCACCGCCATGAAATCCACCGTCACCGCCGCCACTACCACAACCGCCAAGCTCATTCTCTTCCACCCATCCATCCACAAGCAAGGCCTCGCCGCCGTCACTCCCCGCCGCTGGCTCTTCTCCTTCTTCACCCTCGTCTTCACTCTCACCCTCATCATCAACTCCCCCTTCTCCTCCTCTTCCTCCGCCGCTACCGGCGGCGGAATCTCCGGCGCCGCCCTTCCCCACCCCATTTCCGCCGCCCTCCTTCACTACGCCGCCGTCGACACGAACTCCACCAAACCCCACATGACCACCGCCGAGCTCTCCTCCATCGCCGCCGCACTCTCCCCCTGCTCTCCGGCGTGTAATTTCTTGATCTTCGGCCTTACCCACGAATCCCTCCTGTGGCGCGCCCTCAACCACGGCGGCGCCACCGTGTTCCTCCACGAAAACGAGTACCAGGTCTCCAAATTCGAGCAATCGAACCCCGGAATCGAAGCCTACGATGTCCAGTACACGACGAAAGTGAGCAATATGAATGAGCTTCTAATTCAGGCCAAATCTCAGGCCCAAAACGAGTGCAAACCCGTCCAGAATCTGCTTTTCTCCGATTGCAAACTCGGCATCAACGATTTGCCCAACCACATTTACCAAGTCCAATGGGACGTCATTCTCGTCGACGGTCCAACTGGGTACAAAGCCTCCTCACCGGGAAGAATGTCGCCGATCTTCACCGCCGGAGTTTTGGCCAGAACCAAAATTGGGAATGCGAATTCGAAAACCCATGTGTTCGTTCACGAAATGGGCAGAGAAGTTGAGAGGATTTACAGCGAGGAGTTTCTTTGCCGTGAAAATTTGGTAGAATCGGTGGCTTCGTTGGGGCATTTTGTGGTGGAGACGAAACGGCGCAAGATTTTGTAACAATTCTGTTATTTTGTGATTATTGTTGCGTGGTGGTTTTTTTGGATCGGTTTGTGATTATATCTTTGTTTTGTAAAGTCTCATTGTTTTTTTTTTTTTTTTTTTTTTTTTTGTGTTTGTGTGATGGAGATTGGATCGATGTAAGAAGTTGTATGCGTTTGGTTTCTGAGAGAGCGAGAAAATGTATAATGAAGGAAATTTCTTGCTTGCTTCTACTTGTACAATGACATGTGCAAAATAGCAAATGAAAGTTACTATTATTTTCTCTTATCTCCATTGATCTGCTTTTTTTTTCTTTTTTTAATTTTTTAAATCTCCATTTATTCGATGTTCTAAACATTCTACTTATATTCTATTTTGTAAGTTATTTTCTTAGAGATGATACACAATGGTAAGATTTTTCTCATTTTCTCAAGTCAAAATAGCCGAATACACCATTGAAAGGTGTGTTTAGAAATTAATATACAAAGATTTTGAGAGTAACACAACTTTAAACCTGCCTTCAACCAACTAAACTACCTTTTATACCACGTATAGTACAAAGTTAATAATATTTTTATTATCTTTTTAAAAACTAAGAAATCCAAATTTAACTTAGTCTCAACCATTGATTTGCCCATCGTAGACTACAAATATTTTTATCATTAATATTGATATTGTGTTGATTTTTTTGGCAAAATTAGAAATCAAAGTGTGATTAATCAATAATTCAATTGGATGGAGAGAAAAAAAACGTGAAATTACTTTTTTATTCTTAGGTTTAAGATTTAATTTTAATTTGATCCCGATTTTAAATTTAAATATTTTTACTTCTAATATTTCAATAATGCTAACTATTAATCTTAATTTTGTTTTTTTTTTTATACTTACTTTATTTTAAAAATTAAATTTAAATAAAACAAAAATAATATATTAAGATTTAAAAAATAGAAATTTGATCATCTAAAAATGAATATTATTATAATGTTTGTGGTAAGATTATTTAAAATTTAAATATAAGTACGACAAAATTGAAAGTAGATCCAATTGAAGGTATAATGTGAGTAAAATGTATTTTTATCAAAAATAAAAAAACAAAAACCCAACTGATGCTAAAAATTGAGGTCGGTGGCTGTCGGTGATGGAGATGGAACAGTTCCCAGTTCTTCGCAGTGAGGCATGTGGACTGCAATTAAAAAATAGAATGTTTCTCACGCGATTCCAGATGGAAGGATTAGAAACGCGCTCGCTGATTCGTGGAATAACTCCACATGAATGCAGGCAAATAAATAAAAAGATAAAAGTTACTGAAAGAATTGAAGAGTTTGTAACGGAACGAACGCAGTTCTCAATTTGGAGTTTTTTTTTTTTTTTTTCTTTTTTTAAATGGAAAAATCAATATAATCAACCAAAAAAAAAAAAAAAAAAAACACCAGTGCAAAGCCGATTAACGACACCACAGAGACAATGAGAGAGGGGAGATTCTCCCATCTCAAAACAACAGCATCATCCTGCACATCAGGCGAGTCCGAAAAACAAAATAGAAAAGAGGTCTAGGAGTCCGAGGTCGTGGCAAGTAAATCCGCTACACCATTACACTTTCGCCTACAAAAACTAAAGGAAATGCTCGTAAACAACAGAGATGAATTCCTGAATATCAGCTATATCATATTGTTGAGTTCATTAACGTCTTGGGAAACACCATTAACAATATTAATGTTAGTACAAAAATCGAATTTGGGGAGAGACTCAACACCACAATCCAATAGACGCCTAAGGCCCTCTCGAATAGCTAAGCCTGACTTGAATAACGCAATCAAACTTAGGAGTGTACATGGTCTAGATTGAGTTAGATTATGAGTATTTTTAGAGTCAATCTAAAGTTTTGGACTGATCAATCCTCAACTCGTCCATTAAAACACTCATTCCAACCCTTATTTTTGGGTTTGTGTTTACGTCATCTTTTATCTATAAAACAACCCTATTCATGACTTGCAAATATATAAACAAATGAATAAAAAATGGATGATACTTTATTTGAATCTATATCTTGTCTCTCTCTCTCACACACACACACAAACATATATATATATATATATATATATATATATACACACACATATATATTATTCCTTAGTTCGAGTTGGGTTGAATTGAACGAGTTGTCGACCCTAGAATCAACCTAATCCAATGAAAATTAGAAAACCATATTCTAACCCAATCTTTACAATTTGGATTTGATCGTTCGAGTTGCTCAAGTTATCGGTTCTTTTTGTACACCGTTAATCAAACTGAACAGTTTGGATTGAGTTCATCAATTTATTTAGATTCGATAAGGTTTGGATCTTCGTGTATTTTACAAATGAGTACTTTTTAGTTCGATAATAATTAGGGATGTGGAAGTTCGAACTCATGACTTTATGGTCATTATGTATACACTAATAACCAATAATATAATTATATATGCATTTTAATCATAATTTTTAAATTAGTAATTCTCTAAAACTCTTTATAATGTTCTTTTAGTCTTTTTTAAAAATCGAAGTGGCCCAATGGTTTCTTTGGTTGTAAACCAGTTGAATACCATGATCATAAATTCGATCTTGAGAATTGATATTTGACTTTTATTTATGTGAGAGCAAGTTGAAATAGAGTCATTAATAATTAAAAAAAAAAAGTCACTAATTTTAAGTTATTGTTAAAAAATAATTAAATTGATATTGTACCTATTGACATTTTTATTTTTCTTAAAAAAAACTTTAAATAAATAACTGAATCCAATTCATTGTTTGAAGTGAATGTAATTTGATCTAAAAAAGTCTAACCTAACCCAACAAATTCTTCAGCATTCCTGTTATGAGTAAAACTCGCAAATTTCGGCTTCAACAATTCCAATTTAACTCAATATTTGTAGCCTTAACGGTAAGGATTTTTACATGGATGCATAATTTACTTAGCTATTGGGTATGTGGACATTTTGTCTACCAATTTTTTAATATAGAATCAATATTACATTTGTAATATTTTGTGTGGAAAAAGTGATACATTAGGATGCCAAAAAGGAGTAGTATTCATGTATATCACATAATAACCAATTGATTATGATACGAATATCAAATGTTGGTACAAAATTCTAGAAAAACAAGCACACATATTAGAAATTTAAAAAAAAGAAAAAAACTCGATGACTCAACCTAATTCAACTTAAAAATATATGAGTTGTTGGTTGAGTTGTACTAATATATAAGATTGGATGAGTTAGTAGATTGACGAACCTAAAAATTTAGAGCAAAAATATCATTTAAGTTGTCGGAAAGCTTATTGATGTCCATTTTGCTTGTGACCAGGCTCAAGGGCGTTGCTAAACAAAAGTAAGTTCATGGTTATTTTCATTAGTGATGGTGGAATTTAGGTTCTTTTTCCTTTATATTAGATCTTTTGTTGACCTACTAATTACATGTTACATAATATAAGAAATGTAGTCAAATTTTGTTGAAACACTTCATTTTGAATCTTAATCATGGATGGGGACAAAAAACTTATTTCTGGTTGAAATCAGACTTGAATGACATGACAAAGTTTGGGGTAGAAACATTTAATGTAGCGTTGCAGAAGAAATGAGGTACATGGTTCAATGGTTATTTTCATTTAAGTCACAAGTTTGTCTCATCCATGGTTTTTGCTCAGTGGTGACTTTCTTAGAGCTCTCTCCTCATATGAAGAAATAATGGAAAGATTGGTTAAAGGAAATTCAATGTCACTCAAGTAAATTACATTATGAATGATAGTAAAAATGTTGAATAAATTAAACATGCAAGATATCACAAGAGTGATTTTGTGAACTATAAGTATCGGTATTCTTTTGACCTCGTTTAATAATCATTTGGTTTTTTGTTTTTTAAATTTAAGTTTATTTGTAGTCAATTTTTTTATGATGTGTTCTATCTTTCTTACTTATCAATCTTTTTAAAAAAAAATATAAGTGAATGCTAATCAAATTTAAAAAACAAATTTTTAAAAAGTTACTTTTTTTTTAAAATCAAGTTTTGGTTTGGTTTTATAAAATATAGGTAATATGTAAATATTCAAGTAAGAAAAAATATATGGTGAGATAGTTGTTGGAGGGTGTTAAATTTCAAAAACAAAAACTAAATACAAAATGATTATCAACAAAAGTATATCTTACATTTCTCTCTTGTTTCTATGACATGAAACCTCACTCTTTTACTCATTTATATGATTTTGTTTGGTCTTCTGATACTACAGTGACAATAGAGAATGCTTCACAATAACTTATGGCCTAAGTGCTGCCTAAAAGGTATGCTATTCAGGTCCTCATCTCTTTCAATTTCCTCAAAGATATGAACTCTACATATATCATTTTTTTCTTCTTTACTAAATAAGAGGTTGAAACAGGTCATTCTCTCTATATATCAAAACGCTAGCATTATATTAGCGGATGATATATTGGAATAGGTCCATCATGCATTTCATGCTAATTGTGAGCTATAAAAGTTATTGGTGTTAATCGTTCGAGAGTACGTAACACGACTTATTTCACTTCTCAGTTTTTTCAACTTCATGTTATTTTTTGATGGTTATGTTAATGTTTCTATTAATTTGAATCACATATCATATTTTAACTCATTTCAAAAAAAAAAAAAAAAAGTCAAATGTTTTATTTTAGCCACGGTAAAGTTTTGATTAAGGTTATTTTTAGAAATTGCAATTTACTCGGTGAGGGTGAGAATCTCCAATTCTCTAACATACCAAAACAAAAAGTAGAATATATTTGGGCCAATTTTATCATAAATATTCTCAACAATAGGATTGATCAACTCATATGATTATAAATACATAGTTTAGATCATAAGTTCCAACCTCATATTTGTTGAATTAAAAAAAAAAAAAACTTTATCATAAATATTGAGTGACATTCCAATTTCACCTTAAAAAACAAATTAAAGTTAAATTTGGTAAGGACAGGTAATTCATTCAATTTCTCCACAAATTTAGAGATGGGTGCACCTCCAATGAATTTAGTGGAAAATAATCAACTTATTTTGAACCGTTATATTATATATATACTAAAAATAAATTAAAATAAAAATTTCGAATTAGTATCGAATGGTGATAAAATCAAATACACATTTTAAACCCTTATCCAACCATCATTAAGCAGCCACGCTTTCACAGCGCTGGTTGGCCCATCCACCACCAATGGCCAAAAGTGGAGTTTGCAATATTCGCTGTAATTTCGGTCTTTGTTTCCCCAATCCCAAATCTTCTTTTCATTTTCCCATTTAAATTCTGGAATCCCCTTTCTTTCAATTCATACCCATTTTCTTTCCTGCAAAACCCACCAAACATGGCGATTTCTCCCAGATTCTTCTTCCCCATGGTCGCTTTTCTAGCCCTGTTTCTCCGTTTCTCGCCATTTGCATCGGCTTCTGAATCGTCGAGCTTCTCCATCATCGATGAAAACGCTAAACACCACTTGGGTATCCCCGATTTCGCCGATTCCGAAATCGGGTCCGGTCACCGGAGCGAGGAGGAGGTTGCGGCGCTGTACAAGTCGTGGTTGGTCCACCATAGAAAAGCTTACAACGCTCTCGGTGAGAAAGACAGACGGTTTGAGATTTTCAAGGATAATCTCAGGTTCATCGATGAACATAACAGGGAATCTCGGAGTTATAAGGTTGGATTGACCCGTTTCGCGGATCTCACCAATGAGGAGTATCGCGCCATGTTTTTGGGCCGCGGATTGTCCCGAAAGCACCGGCTATCTTCCACCAAGAGCCGTCGATACGCGGCGGCGCTCGGTGATAATCTGCCGGAACATGTCGATTGGAGGAAGAAGGGCGCTGTTGCGGCTGTTAAAGATCAAGGACAGTGTGGTGAGTTTTTTCCCCATTTTTTGCACCGTTTTTGTTGAACTGATCTGATGGGAATGATTGATGGATTCTGTGTTTTCCTTTTGTTTTCTCATTTAGTCTTTGATTTCTTGACTCTTGCAAACTACTAGTAGTTATCGTTGATTGTTGCTGATTTTCCCAGGAAATTTGTTACGAGATCAATGTTTGTAGGAAACATTTGTCCAAAATAGATTCATTAGATTTGTATCTACAGCTTGATCTAATATCTGAAATTGGTTGATGAACATCGATCATATCAGAATACTTATTAGAAACTTTCCCGGAAAAAACTTGTTTTCCAAGAAACCTTTTATCTAGGAGGATTGTTTTAATAATGGCTTTTCTATGCCAGAATCCAATTCTTTTTCCACATTGCTTAGACAGATCTTCATTGGTATGGTGATTAAAGTAACTGGATTTTGTTTTGAATGAAGGGAGCTGTTGGGCTTTCTCAACAGTTGCTGCAGTTGAAGGAATAAACCAAATCGCCACTGGTGAATTGATCTCTCTGTCCGAGCAGGAGCTCGTGGACTGTGATAGATCATATAACATGGGATGCAATGGTGGTCTTATGGACTATGCTTTCCAGTTTATCATTGACAATGGTGGTATTGACACCGAGGAAGATTACCCTTACAAGGGTCGTGATGGCACTTGCGATCCCATCCGGGTCTGTCTCGAACTGCTTTGTTTGGTTCATTTTTGTACCCAACATCCTAATTTGGTTTGGTTAGTTGCTAATATTTTGTCAACAGAGAAATGCTAAGGCTGTATCCATAGATGGATTTGAAGATGTTCCTGAGAATGATGAGAGCTCCTTGAAGAAGGCCGTGGCACATCAACCTGTTAGTGTTGCCATTGAAGCTGGCGGCAGGGCATTCCAACTCTACCAATCTGTAATCTCTTTAACTTTGAACAACTTCCCGAATGTTGTTTCACAAAGCTTAGTTTTTGACAACTCTGGCTTAGGAAATGATATTTGTTTTGAATGCTTTCTCGAGCATTTTCTGTTTATGTTTTTAAAGATCATCTATAATTATACATCATGTATCATAGTAAAAAATAGCATGAAAAACTTAGGAGAAAATGGCTATAGTTATGTTCGGTTGTGTTTTAAAACCCTTTATGCTTATGCATCATTCAGGAGGTTGGGAAATAACATTTGTTTCCAATTTGTTGTGTCTTAAAAACAATTAAGTGTTTATGCATCATTCAAGGTTTTTTGTCTGGTTTAAAGACTATCTGTGTTCATGCATCATTCAGGGTGTCTTCACCGGACGTTGTGGAATCGATCTGGATCATGGTGTCGTTGCTGTCGGATTTGGTACAGAAAATGGTACTGATTATTGGATTGTGAGGAATTCTTGGGGAAAAAACTGGGGAGAGAATGGCTACATTAGGTTGGAGAGAAATGTGGCCAATATTACCAATGGCAAGTGTGGTATAGCCATAGAGCCTTCATATCCCATCAAGACCGGAAAGAACCCTCCAAAACCTGCTCCTTCTCCACCATCCCCTGTCAAGCCCCCGACCCAATGCGACGAATACTTTTCATGCAAGGAAGGAAGTACTTGCTGTTGTATCTATCAGTATGGAAATACCTGCTTTGCTTGGGGATGCTGCCCGCTCCATTCTGCAACCTGTTGTGACGACCATTACAGCTGCTGCCCTCATGAATATCCTGTTTGTGACCTTGAGGCAGGAACGTGCCGTCTGGTAAGCCACATTACATTGTTTTCTAACCAATGATTATGATTCAATGTGTATCGTCCTGTAAACTAATCCAAGCTAATGTTATTGTAGAGCAAAGGCAGCTCTATTGGAGTAGATCTGCTGAAGCGTGTTCCTGCTAAACGTAATGGGGGCATGCGGAAGCTTGGGACGACGAACACTGGTGCTTGAAAGGTCTTTAATTCTTATTGATGCCATTGACACAATCGACAATTGGAGCGAGGACGTTCATGAATACTTAAAGCTTTGGCAAAAGAGAAGCTTGATGAGAACTCCATTTATTTATCTTTGCTCTTGTTATGGCCTTATCTTCCTTCATACATTATTGAACTTTGACTGTGTAATTCCCCTTCTGCTTTCGTACATAAAGTTTCTTCAGGTGAAAGCTTGTAACAAACTTCATCCCATTTGCTTTGAATTTAAATGGTGTATATTTATTAATCCCTAATTCAAGACTTGGTTCATCTTTTTAATTTTGTTTCTATTTTTTGTTTTTGTTTTTTCACCATTTCGGTAGGGTGGTTATCATTCTTCTTTAAAGGGTAGTTTGTTCTTAGATTGTCTCTGGTTGTGTTCCAAAAGAGGCATGTGCATTCGTAGGTTGTGCTTTTTTTAGTACAAATTTGGGGGAGGGGATAACAAATCCTGCGATGAAGACATTATTGCTCTCAAATAATATGCGTGCCAAATATTGATTTTCTGGATCGAATTCGTGATCGTAGAGTTGAAATGGATTAACAACAAACAAGATAACCAACGCGTCACCAACCTTTTCGGTATTTCTAGATTGTGCTTAGAGTGTCCTTTAAGGAAGATTAGACAAACATTCATTCATGCATGTTCTTACCTGTAGCCGAGTAAGTACAATTTGACTATGTTTGAACCTGTGGCCTGTTATCTGGAGGCCTGTGTTGATTTTGTGGGTGCAGGATGCTGTTGTAGCACACCATTCCAAGTTGAATTATGGAATTCGAACACTTCTCAGAGGCTGTCACAGAAATGAACAGGTGCGATCACTTGAAGCAATTGGTCATGAAAATATACCGATGTTGCTAACTTACTATTCTTTTTAACAGTTATATTTATTATGTACTTTCAATTTTATACAAATCAATGTCAATTTAATTTAAGTTTTTAGTATGTAAAATACATCGAAAAAATGTTTTAAAGAATTTTGAAAAATTAAAATTCCTAAAAGAATAATGAAATTAAATAAAATTAAAGTAAATATATGCATATTAGATTATGTTAACTAATAAAATCTCAATCGGATTGGTGGCTTGTTGATTTAATCGTTTGGTGGTAATCATTTTGAACACCACTATTTCCGTAATTAGCATTTGGTACAAACTAACCATCATAAACTATTGGTCAAATAGATTATTTGAGGATTCAAGATGTGACAAGTTCAATTTAACATAGACACCCACCTAAAGCGACATGAAACAGATAGAAAGAAAGTTGCCAACTTTCTAAGTTGGGAGTAATTATATATTTTCCAAAAATAAAATAAGGAAGGAAGAAAGAGAAAATGTAGGCACATTTCAAATCCAAACATGAAGACATTAAATCGTAACATAAAAAAGAAATGAAAAAGATAAATGCAAAAAATGTAACTGAAGAGCCTAAAAAAAAAGAAAAAGTCGCAAAATGGAAACAAAACGCCAAGCAGTAGACACGCACCGTTAAAAATATGAGTAATCTAATCCAACGGTCTTCATTGTATTCTCTCACCGCCGATCATCGCAAGGCCAAATGGTCACCACACGATGCGTTGACTGGGCGACCATGTGGAAAGCGAAATGACCCTTGAACCCTTACCTTCAAAATTCGGCGATTTTCAGTTTCATGGCTCTAGCTCCCTCTCTTTTCCGGCTATTCCCACCCACGATCAGAAACCCTAAATCGACATCGCTTCTTCAAAAATTTCGTACCCTTTTCCGCTTAGATTATTCAGCTGATGGTGTTTTTTCTCTGGGTAAGATTCCGTTCATCCTAGATGATTCGAATGGGTTCATTTCACTCCTTGCTTATTCACTCTTTCAGTGTTTGTAATGGTAGATTCCTGAGATGGGTAATGTTTTTGTTGTTGGGTTCTTTGTTTCTCTGTGAATTCTGTCTCAAAATTCTTCAACAAGGGTCTGTTTACAGCATAGCTTAATCGTGGCTCTCCTCTTTTTGAAAATGAAAACATTGGAAGTGTTCATGCTCCTCCAATTTATGGAATTTTTTTTGATGTATATCTTTCTCTTTTATTTGCTGCTTGTTTTGCATGCCTTTGGCTCTCTTCTCTTTTTGGGAATGAAATCATAGGCAATGTTCTTTCTTTTTTATGTTACATATCATGAGAATTCAAATGCTTCTTTTGTCTTTTATGTTATAATCGTGTTTTTCCTGCAGTTCCTCTATTTAGATTATGAGAATTCAAATGTTATAATTATGTTATAATTGGGGTCCCCAAGGGGTGGCGCGATGGTCGAAGGCTTGGGCTTCGAAGGTGTGCTCTCTCCTCTTAAGGTCCCAAATTCGAGACTCACCTGTGACAGTAATTTGTAGACACCTCCCGTGTCTTCATTTCTTTGACGTCTCTTGGTGCCTGGCTAAGGGACGGGCGCGAATACCCTGAGTATAGTGGAGCGAAGCTCCAATTTCTCGATTAAAAAAAAAAAAAATGTTATAACTGTGTTTTTGTTAGTTCCTATATGAATATCATGAGAATTCAAATGCTTCTTTTGTCTTTTATGCTATAATTGTGTTTTTCCTGCAGTTCCTATATTTAGATTCTTCTGAAGGGGCAGTGCTTATGTCGGGTTCTTGACACTATCTCCAGTGTTCATCTGACAGAGCTCTAATCATATAATGGATCCAAAATCTACCGATTCACCAACATCATCTACTGTTAGCTCATTCGAGACTAAACATCCAGACGTGAAGCCTCAAGCTCCTGCTACTTCTGGAATGGATAATGTGGCTCGTGATGCACCATCTAAGCTATCTCCTACTGGCATAACTTCATGGGCTAAAAGCTTGAAAATTTCCCAACCACAGTCGGCTTCACAAGATGACACGACTGAAAATGCTGGGAAATCGGCTTTTGCACGTTTTACTAACGGCTTGGGCTTGAATTTATCTCCCAAATCCACTGCATCTAATGATTCTCCTGATAGAACTTCTAAAACTGCCCAACCTAGTTTTGTGGGATCAATTACTAGAGGCTTGGTTGACTCTTCAAAGAATGCTGTAAAGGCTGTACAAGTTAAGGCTCGTCATGCTGTCTCACAAAATAAGCGAAGATACCAGGTATGTCACTCATACATCAGCTTCTTTCTTATGTGACCATTCTATAAATTATTACACCTGATTATATATGTATGTATATACTGTTTTCTTTTATAAAAGATTGAGATTTACACTTTGATCCTTATTAGTTTTAGAATCAGAAGAAGATAACTTTTTTGTTTCCAGCTTTATGGATAGGTGATGTGATTGCATGAAGTTGTATTTGCTTGCGTTGTGGCATGGTTAATGCAAGCAGAAAAATATCATTTTTGGACCTCAAGCAGCAGTTATAACTGTTGGAATAAGATCAGCTGTTATTGACTCAGCATTTATCAAACCAGTATATAACATTATATCTCCTTTTTTTCTGTTTTCTATTGGTGAATGCTAATGATGGAAAAACCAGATAACGGTCATGAATTGATATATGGCTTAGAGAGAATGAGTTTAAGTCATGGTGGCCTCCTATCTAGGATTTAATTATTTTCCTATGAGTTACTTTGACAATCAAATCTAGTAGTGACTAGTCGAGATGTGTGCAAAAAGACCCGAACACTGGCGAACAATTTAAAAAAATAAGAAACAGAATACCAGATGCATGTTATTTTCCCATACCAAATATGATATAATATGTGGTATTACTTTACTACTTAGTTCTGGTTAGAGTCTTCCCTGCACCTGTTATGTGTTTGCTTTTTTTTATTATGATTATATGGTTTTCTTTTTCCAGGAAGGTGGCTTTGATCTGGATATGACTTATATTACTGAAAATATCATTGCTATGGGTTTCCCTGCTGGTGACATGAGCTCAGGGTTTCTTGGATACGTTGAGGTTATTCATTGTTCATGTTTTGTATGACTTGACTTAGATTATTTTTTCATATGAATGATATTCTATTTTTTATGAGTTGCGATGCAGGGTTTATACAGGAACCATATGGAAGAAGTCATTAAGTTCTTTGAAACACATCACAAG
This sequence comes from Sechiopsis laciniata, assembly GCA_037833695.1. Lineage (NCBI taxonomy): Eukaryota > Viridiplantae > Streptophyta > Magnoliopsida > Cucurbitales > Cucurbitaceae > Sechiopsis > Sechiopsis laciniata. The sequence goes on from JBBMKA010000001.1 coordinate 543,990, forward strand.
GTATGGATGGATTTGTCCCTGATATGCATTTTCAATTATGTCAATTCTTAATGTACCATTGGGATTCTGTTGCCAAATTGAAATGACCATATTTCCATGATTGGTTTGCATTGTAGATTTGTACTTCACGTTTTCATGCTTTGTGTTCTCATTTTTACCTGCAGAGAAAATACAAAGTATATAATCTTTGTTCTGAGAGGCTATATGATGCATCCTTATTTGAAGGAAAGGTTCGTGATGTTTTCTTATTACCATTAATACTCTGTTCTTTGTGAAGCATTACAAACAGTAAACTAAGATTTGTTGAAAATGAAAACTACTAATTGGAATTCAGTAGCGTTCTTAACTATAAAACCAGTTCTCAACACGTTGAAATTTAATAAATTTGTGTTCTGTACATTAACATATATTAATGTAGTTTGTATGCTGTATGCTCGTCCAGCAGTTTTTTGTCCTATGTTAGATTTAAAGACTTTTTTGAGATAAGAAACAAAAGCATTTTCTTTGATTAAATGAAAGTGGGATAGCGGAGAGGGCCAGGTTATGAAATAATACGGAAAGAATACGTCTGTAGCTCCCGGGCAGTTGAATATCCAACTTATGATTCTAAGACGAATGTGCTTGTGCGTCTGAGGCATGATCTCATGTATCAGCTATCCGAGAGATGAACTCGTATGTTGGAGAAAGAAAATGCGAACGAAGCCTGCTCAGTCCAAAGAAACTCCAGCTAGATCTGTAATTTTTTCGAAAAAGATAAATGGAGGAAGGGAGAGGGGGTGCCATCACTTACGAGAAGGCCGTGCCATCACTTACGAGAAGGCCGTGCCAGTGAAGAGCGGTGCTGGGGGTGGGGGAGTTTTTGTTAAGGGTTTTGCTAGAGAGAGTTTTGAGAAATGGTGTTTAGAAAGAGAAGATGCAAGTTTTTTTTAAAAGAACATTTTAATTGGCACTTTCAAGCATATACATCTTTGGCTATTTTTTTTTCGAGATTGTTCTCTAGATTATTTGTTTTTGGTGAAAAGTTGACATAAGATTGTATTCTGGGTTCTTTCTTCAGGTGGCTTGCTTTCCTTTTGATGACCATAACTGTCCCCCAGTGCAACTGATAATATCATTTTGCCATAGTGCGTATTCATGGCTGAAGGATGATATTGAAAATGTTGTGGTTGTCCATTGCAAGGCAGGAATGGCCAGGACAGGCTTGATGATTTCCAGTCTTCTTCTATTTCTGAAGGTTTTGATTTGTTTTCTATTTCTGAAAATTGTAGGAAGTTTTGGAAAAGCTTCCATAATTTTGTTGTTATTTTTTTTTCACCTGCCTGCCTCTATTGCAGTTCTTTCCAACTGCTGAAGAATCCATTGAATACTACAACCAGAGGAGGTGTTTTGATGGCAAAGGCCTGGTTTTACCAAGTCAGATTGTAAGTGAAAATTACCTTGAGAAGATTTTGTATCTAGTCTTTTCATTTGTCAAAAACTTCTTAATAGTATCTATTTCTATCTTTCTAGAGATATGTCAAATATTTTGAGCGTAGTTTAACATACTTCGATGGAGAAAATCCTCCTGGCCGTAGGTATTATTTTTTCTATATCAGTAATATCATTCCTATTTCTTAATTACTCTTGGATTCCTTTATAGCCAGCATGTTCATATCAAATTTTCTGCAGGTGTGTGCTTAGAGGCTTTCGTCTCCACAGATGTCCATATTGGATCAGGCCTTCCATTACTGTATCTGACCATAATGGTATCTTCCAATTCTACTTTTAGCTGAGGAGTTCTCTGTTCCGATTTATTATCTATGGTGCCATGTTTGTTCTTTACTTGGCTTTCTTTATTCCTTGCTAATTCGCAGGTGTTCTGTTCTCCACTAAAACACATCAAAGAACAAAGAGTCTTTCGGTATTTGATTATTATTATTATTATTATTATTATTATTATTTTTAACGTAGGGGAACTAAGAATAGCCTCACTTGCATAGTTGCATACAGTAATGGATCTAGTTTAAGATTTTGAGAATATTGGTCAGAGATTTTCTAGGTCTATCTAGCATTCAAGCTCTATATTTTGAAATTGAGATATTCTTAGAATTCCTTTAACTTCTTGCTTGGGACAGTATGTTAAAGGCTTTTTGTAACGTGTAACTTGAGGTGAAGGCTCAAACTCTTAACTCTAGGCTTATGCTTCCTTTTGTTCACTTCATAAGAGGTTCATTCTCCATAAGAGTTGAGCATTACGAGACTTGGAGTTTGTGCCTTGTGTATTGTAAAATAACAATATGAGTTTATTTCTATTCTTGTTTTTTTTTTTTACTTCTATGATGGTCTGGATCAACTTACGTGTACCTTAACTAATCTCACGAGGCGTCTGACTCTACTATATTTGTTTGCTAAGGAAACTTGTAGAAATTAGTTATTAGGTAGGTGACCACCATGTATTGAACCTATTCCCTCTAAGCACTTCATGATTCCAAAAGTCTTTATTTACCACTAGGGTGTCAAACTATCATGGTTTCTATTCTAGTTCTTTTCGATATAAAAGACAAATAGGTGATGGATTATAATAATGGGGTGGATTAGTGGTCAAGAGGGGGTCATCGAGAACTAAGAGGTGATGAGTTGAATCTATGGTAGTCACCTATTTAGGATAAATTTCTTACGGGTTTTCTTGACATCCAAAATATTGCAAGATTAAGGAGTATGTCCCTAGATATATAAATTAAAGACAGGCTAATGTATGTTCTTTATAATAATGTAAAGTGGGTCACAGTAGGTTACCCTAAGTAGTAGTGCAATAGTCCTTTGCAAGCCTACTAGTTTTACTATCGCAATTTACATCTGTAGCCAGAAGATTTTTGGTTTACTGCACCAAAGAAGGGGATAATGGTCTTCGCCTTGCCTGGGGAGCCTGGTCTGGCTGAGTTGTGTGGGGACTTCAAGGTTCAATTCCATGACCGCCAAGGAGATTTCTATTGGTATATGATCTGAATCCCGACCCCAGCACTCAGCGTCTTGGATTTTCTTAAGTTGTCGAATGAAATAATTGAGTTTACCTGGTGTTATTTTCAGTTGGTTAAACACAACCATGATTGAAAATCGGAAAATGCTCTACACTAATGATCTCGATGGGTTCGACAAGGTGAGTCAATAATCTCGGAGTTGAACTTGTATGCATTTATAACAATCTGTTTCTTGTCTACTTCTGAACCTCCTTCCAATTTCACACTTATTAGGAGTCGTTATTTGTTCAACATTTTAAAAAATCACTTATTTGGTTTTCTGTAGAGGAAACTGGCTTCCCCTGGATTTCAGGTGGAGGTTGTGCTAGTAGATACATCGCCCAATGTGGACAATATTAACAAGAAGTCGGATGAGAGCTCGGGTTCGAAACCTTCAGGAGTTGATGGAAGTGAAGTTTCTGAGAACCAAAACATAAAAGCAGGAACTAATGATAGAGACGATGTATTTTCTGACAGTGAATCAGAAGGTGGTTCTTCAAAGAGCAAGGAGGCAGCCGCAGGTTCAGGTGCTGAAGGAACAGCTGTCAAGACGACATCTAAATCTCAAACTAGTGCAACTTCATCAGATGATGTTGCGAGTTTGTCACACGCAACAAAGCAAGTATCCCTAGGAGATGGTGGAGCTAAACAGGCTGCTCCCGCCAGTAACCGAAATGGCGATGGAGTCGGTAGATCTGATTCCCTTTCAGAAGTTCTAAGTTCAGAAAGTGAATTCAAGGCAATGGCAGCTGATGCTTCTGTTTTCACATTTGGTGATGATGAAGACTACGAAAGCGAGTAAATGGTAGTGTTTTTCGGTGTTGTCTTACTTGAGCCACGGCGACCCCCTGTAAAGACCCTGCTGCGGATGAAACCTTAAGATTTCATTCATTTGTGTTGTAAATTCATAGTCTGTCTCAGTATCTGGTTTATTATTGGTTTTTGTTTTTGACAGGATGGCTTATTATTGAATTGAGATAGCATGTAAAAAAAGAAACGAAAAAAAAAAGAGTTAAATTCGTTTTGAAAACGATACTGTTCTATAAACTCAGTGCAGAAGCCTGTTGAACTTGTTTTTGTTTTTTTTTCGAGAAAAGCTGTATTCATAAAACAGGCCCAAAAGCGAGATCACTACGGGCTTGTTTGGTAACGATCTTGTTTCTCGTTTCTTGTTTCTTAGTTCTTGTTTCTTGTTTCTTATTTTCTTAGAACAAGAAATAAGAATGTGTTTGATAACTGTTTCTGTTTCTTGTTTCTCAAAAAATCAAGAAACAGAAACAAAATTTGTTTGGTAAC
>JBBMKA010000001.1:548381-560337 GCA_037833695.1 Sechiopsis laciniata
TTTTTTAAATTAAAAAATATATTGGTGTAACCCGAGGAACCCAACCCAACCCGAAAATATAGGGTTGGGTTGGGTTGGAAAAGTGCCCAACCCGAAAATTTGGGTTGGGTTGAAAACCTCTCTCAACCCAACCCAATCCATGTTCACCCCTAGTTTCTAAAAGCAAGCAGGTTTAATCTCCTTTCAATGCTAATAATATTTACTTGTTTCTTTTAGTTGAAATGTCTATGAACCACTGAATTTATATAAGATGATGAGTTGTGAATCGTCCCTTGTGAAAAGTGAACTATGTTGCTGCCAAAAGCTTTTTCCATGCCATCCGTGAGGAATGGCACAATGGTTGAAAACTTAAATTTTGAAGGTGTGCTCTCCTCAAGGTCCTAAATTCGAGACTCACATTTGACATTTATTTGTAGACACATCCTATATCTCTATTCCTTCGATGTTTTCCGATGCTTGACCTAGAGACGAGCGTGATTACCATAGGTATTGTGGAGCGAGCTACGATTCTCCGATTTCAAAAAAAAAGTTTTTTTTTTTTTTTTTTTTTTCTTTTCATGTGAGATGATTTAAAACAGAGATTTGAGTGATGATTCCACTTATTTCCTTTGCACAAGGCAGTACACTAGTGTAGAGAAACAAGAAAGATCATCACCATGGGCTAAGTCTACCTCAAGAACACGCACGTTACATCCTCTTCATCGACATTTATTTAATCTTTATTTTTGATATCTGTGAGTGTCTGAACTAATTTGCGCGTACTTCAACTATTATTCTCATGGAATATAGTGTGTGTGTTTGACTCTACAATATATTTTTGTCAAAGAAGTTCGTAGAAAATTATTTATTTGGTAGTTACCATTGATTGAATTTATAATATTTTGGATTCCTAAGGTGTTTTGATCCCTAAGGCCTTCCTTGATCATTAGGGCAACTCAGGATGGTTTAAGCATTTAAGTTGATGTCTACGCTTAGAACACATTCAGATCTATGAGCAATCTTACTAGAAATAATTAGTGGTTTTTATTCCTTAAACACTGAGATTATCCCTCCCTCCTTCCTTTGGGGCTCACTGCCCTTTCCCATGTAATTGATAGTATCATACTATCAATGAAATCATTTTATTTTATCAAAAATGGAAAAAAAAAAAAAAAAAAAAAATTATCCCTCCCTCAATCATTAGTTATTTGGGGCTTGTCTATTGTTGTTCCTATGTATTTAATTGCTGTTTGTATCTGTTTGTGTTTTTTGACCTACCCATTTATTTTACCTTTTGTTTGATAGGTCTTTGTAACACTTTCACAAATCAATGCAAATGTTTGTGTTAATCATCTCCATCATCATTCTATATTCTATGTAGTTAGTTTTGAGTCACAAAACTAAGAATTAACTTCATTTAACACGTCTAAATCAATTTAATTGAATTGCTCGAGTTCATTGATTTAATGCATAACAAGAATGTACTAACGAGGAAACCAAAATATAAACTACTTTAAATTGAACAAATGATTCCAATTACAGTTATAATCTCTTGTTTCGATTAAGTTTTGATTCTTAGTTGTTGTAGGTTTACTTGGCACAAATTCGAGTTGCCGATTGAGTGATTTATATTATTTAGATTAAGGTGATGCCTAGAGAATATAATTTCTTTTTTTTTTCACAATTAAATAGACAAGATTTTTTTTTTTCATGGAGGAAGGAGGATTCTAACCTGTAATCTCATACCTACTAAGTTGTACAAGATTTTGGTAGAGTTCTGTTCTTGTTGGCGTCAAATAGACAAGGTTGATAAAAGTTTATAGGGCTATATTTTTATATTTTGCAAGGGTTGTTATCATTTTGAATTTGAATGGTTCCAAAAAAAAAATCCATTTTGTGTTGTAACTGCTTCAACAGTATCTTCATCTCCAGAAGCAAGAGCATGAGGTGGTAGACAATCTAAATGATGAAATAAGAACTCTGCAAATGAAAAAAATATATGCATCTATATTCTCTGTCGAAGATTCCACTGGCGAGTGCTCTAAATATTTATTAGATAGATGAGTTACTGATTTTAATTGATTTTAAGATTTAATCTTGTACTATCTAATAAGGTATTACAAAAAAAAAAAAAAAGAAGATGCTAAAGCACACTTAGCTTGATAGTAATTGACTTGTATCTTTGAATCTTCGATGTAAAGTTGTAGGTATGAATCATCAATTTCCAACTATTGTTTGTTGTACAAATAAATAAATTAATATAAATGATTTACGTTGGCATATTCCTAAAAAAAATAATATTATATGAACGAAGAAAAAAAAAAAAAAAAGTAGAGGTCCATTGACATCTTATATCATGGTTATGATCAAATATTTTTCTTTTTTCTTTACCTATATTTTTTTAAACAAAAAAAATGTGTGGCCATGAAGATGAGTAAAGATCCATGTATTACTTACTATAAGTATGTTGGTGGTGTGGAGAACTTAACTTTACTAGTCAAAAGGCAATTTTTTATTTATTTGTCAAATATTTAGGGATTTTTTTTTAAATACATAATTTTATAATCACTAGATTATCTCTGTTAGTTATTACTTCATCAGCAATGTTTTACTCATAAGAATAATATGGAAAAGTTTGTCAATCGATTTTTTCTTGAGAATCCTAAACGCAATGGAAAATTTTCTTTGGAATCCTAAACGCTGTTCAAATTCAAAACATTAAATTGTAACATTAAAAAAAAGTGAGGTTCAAATAAAAAACAAGTGAAAACGATAAATGCAAGAAATGTAACCGAAGAGCCCAAAGAAGCAAAAAAACAAAAGAAAAATAACTCGGAAAAGGGAAAAAAAAAAAAAAAAAAAAAAAACGATCAGTAGTCTAATCCAACGGTCATAATTCATTTTTCCCTGTACCGTCCGATTTCTCTATAATCGCCAAGGCCGAATCCTCACCACACGATTCATTGACTGGGCGACTTTGTCGAAATCGAAATGACCCTTTAACCCATACCTTCAAAACCACGGCGATTTTCAGTTTCCAGCTTCTTCTTTGTCCCCTCTCCCATGTTCGAAACCCTAAATCGACATCAATCCTTCTTAATTTCGCACCCTTTTTCGCTTGGATCATTCAGCTACAGGTATTTTTCTCTGAGTAAGATTGCTTTCTCTTTGCTGAATTCAATTGGGTTCATTTCAGTGTTTAATTCACTCTGTTCGTGTTTTTAATTGGTTGGATCTTCAGATGGTATTGTTATTATTGATGGGTTCTTTATTTCTGTGCTGAATTCTATTGGGTTTGTTTCCCTGTTCTTAGTTTTTTTGAATGAGGAGGGTATGTTTGCAATTGAGCTTAATCGTGGCATTATTTTCTCTTTTTGTGAATGAAATGAATTCTTTCATAGGGAGTGTTGTGGGTTTTTTCCCTTTGGCATTATCCAAGATGATCAGTTTCAGATTTATCAAATCATGGTGAACTCCAATGCTTATTTTGTCTTCTATGTTATAATTGTGTGTTTTTGCAGTTCCTATATTTAGATTCTTCTGAAGGGGTACTGCTTATGTGGGACGTTTTATCCAGTGTTCATCTGGTATATCTGTAGTTTTATAATGGATCCAAATTCTACTGATTCCCCGACATCCCCTACTGTTAAATCTTCGGAGACTAAACCTCCAGATGTACAGCCTCAGGCTCCTGCTAGCTCTAGAATGAATAATGTGTCACACGATGGGCCATCTAAGCTATCTCCTACTGGCATAACTTCATGGGCTAAAAACTTGAAAATTTCGCAACCACGGTCAGGTTCACCAGATGGTGAAACTGCTGGGAAGTCGGCGTTTGCTCGTTTTACTAGTGGCTTAGGCTTGAATTTATCTCCAAAATCTGCTGCATCTAATGATTCCCTAGATGGAACTTCTACACCTGCCCAACCCAGTTTTGTGGGATCAATTACAAAAGGGTTGGTTGACTCTTCAAAGAGTGCTGTAAAGGCTGTACAGGTCAAAGCTCGTCATGCTGTCTCCCAAAATAAGCGAAGATACCAGGTTTTTGGCCTATTCTATTAGCTTCTTTCTTATATGATTGTGACCATATTATACATTATTACAGCTAATTGTTTGGTATATATACGTTTAGTTTTTTCTTGAGTTAATTTATAATAAAAAGATTTACACTTCATGTGGCCGATCATTATTGGTTTTAGAATTAGAGGAAGATGAAGTTTTATGTTTCCAGCCTTGGTGGAGTGGTGGCGTGATTGCAAGTTCGTCTTTACTTGCTTTTTAGCATGTCAAAGTGTCTGTTTGGGAGGCATTTTGAAATGGTTAAAAACTTAAAATCACTTTTGTCATGTTCAAAATGATTTTGGAACATGCATTTTTTCTTATATGAAACAAAAACATTTTCATTGATAAGATGAAAGTGTTACAAAGGTTTTGGGCTTGGTTCTGAACCTTGTTTACAATGAGATAACACCGTAAATATAATTCTATAACTCTTAGGAAGTTGAACATCTAGCATTAAGACCTAAAATGTGGAGAGCTTGTACATCAGAGGGATTATCTCATGAATTAGCTACACATTCAAAAGAAGAAACTCTTATGACAAGGAATCTTCAATGGAACTGGCACAAGGGGAAAGGGGGGAGATTAAGTCTCATCCATAATCGACCCAAGTGGTGGATAGTATGGAGAAGACCCACGACCCTTCACTAATTTAATCAGCTCAAGTATGTTTGTAAGAGGAGAAGGGGGGTAAGTTTGCTAGCAAGAATGAGTAGATGTGCAGTTAGGGGAATTGTGTGTTAAGAGTTTGTTAGAAGGTGGGGACCCCTTGTATGTACTACGTATATATTTTTAGTTGAGCGTTGAGAGGGATATCTTGATTAGTACATTGAGGGGAACTGCAAGGGAGGGAAAGGAAGTTCTTTATAAACTTCCCTTGACATTGATTGTGGCTAGATTTATCATTAGTGGTATCAGAGTAGTTAGATCTGGAAATGGCTACACGTACGGAATCAAGAGTTGAGACGCTAGTGGGTAAGCTCGTTGAGTTCCAGGAATTAGTGTAGAAGGAAACTCAGCTTGGTGTGTGAGGAACTGTAGTCCGAGATAGCCAAGTTTCTTGATTCAAGCAGAAAATACAATGCTTGGACCTCATGCAGCAGTTATATCTGTTGGAATAAAATCAGCTATTATCTATCAAATAGCATTTATTCAATCCGTATTCAACAATTGTCTATGCAATATGTAGACTTCTAGTGCATACAGTATGTCTCACTTTTTCGTTATTCTATCTGTCTCACTTTTTCGTTATTCTATCAGTGAATATGAGTAATGGGAACACTATCATGGAGTGACCTAGTGGTCAAGAGGGTCTTAAGTAACTAAGAGATGACGAGTTCAATCTATGGTGGTCACCTACTTAGGAATTAATTTCTACGGGTTTTCTTGACATCCAAATGTTGTAAGGTCAATCTGTATGTCCCGTGACAATAGTCGAGGTGTGCGTAAGCTGACCCGAACAGTCATGGATATAAAAAAATATGAGTAATGGGAATGCCAAATGCATGCTTTTTTTTCATACCAAATATGATATAATATGTGGTGATTATTATTTATTTCTAGTTAAAGTATTCGTTGCATCTTATTTTTTTAATTGTGATTATATGGTTGATCTTTTTGCAGGAAGGTGGATTTGATTTGGATATGACTTATATTACTGAAAACATCATCGCTATGGGTTTCCCTGCTGGTGACATGAGCTCAGGGTTTTTCGGATATGTTGAGGTTATTCACTATTATTCATGTGTTACATGATTTGACCTGGATTATTTTCTGTACGAATGCTATTCTAATATTTGGGAGTTTCATTGCAGGGTTTCTACAGGAACCATATGGAAGAAGTCATTAAGTTTTTTGAAACACATCACAAGGTATGGATGGGTTTGTCCTTGATATCTATTTGCACTGTTTTTAATTTTCTTGAAGATATGTTCTGCTTTTACTGTTTATCATTTGGATTCTGTTATCAGATGCTCTCGTTTCATGATTCACCTTCATTGTTGATTTGCAGTTCATTTTTTCGTGTTTGTGTTCTCAATTTTATCTGCAGGGAAAATATAAAGTATATAACCTTTGTTCCGAGAGGCTATATGATGCATCATTATTTGAAGGAAAGGTTCGTGAGGATCTCTTATTATCATCATTAATATTCCGAGCTTTTTTTTGTGGGGTGGAGGGTGGGGTCAGAAATTTTTTTGAAAGAAAAAACTTTGTGAAGCATTACAATCAGTACAATACGGTTTGTTTAAAATGAAAACTGTGTTCTTTACTTAATTACAACATATTATGAATAAATCTGTGTTCTTTACTTAAACGTATATTTATGTACTTTATATTCTGAATGCTGGTCAGCCATTTTTTTTGTCCTATGTAAGATTTCAAGAAGGCCACTTTAATTGACAGTTTCAAGCAAGCATATGCATCTTTCAGGGGTTTTTTTTTGGAGATTTTTCTCTTGATTATTTGTTTTTTCCCAGACTAGATAGTTGAATAGTTGACATGGATGATACTTTTGGATCTTTCTTCAGGTGGCTTCTTTTCCTTTTGATGACCATAACTGTCCCCCAGTTCAGTTGATAATATCATTTTGCCGAAGCGCTTATTCATGGCTGAAGGATGATATTGAAAATGTAGTGGTTGTGCATTGCAAGGCAGGAATGGCAAGGACAGGCTTGATGATTTCTAGTCTTCTTATGTTTCTGAAGGTTTGGATTTGTTGTCTATACCTGAAAATTTGAGGAAGTTTTGAAAATGGTTCCATAATTATGTTGTCATTTTTCTCAGTTTTCATCTACCTGCTTCATTTGCAGTTCTTTCCAACCTCTGAAGAATCCATTGAATACTACAACCAAAGAAGGTGTTTTGATGGCAAAGGCCTGGTTTTGCCAAGTCAGATTGTAAGTAAAAAATTACTTTTAGAGGATTTTGTTTGCAGTCCTTTCATTTGTTTAAAGGGTTCTAAAATAGTATCTATTTCTATCTCTCTAGAGGTATGTCAAATATTTTGAGCGTATTTCAACGTACTTCAATGGAGAAAATCCTCCGGGTCGCAGGTATTATTCTTTCTATGACTTAAATATCATTCCTATTTCTCAATTAGTTTTCATTCCTTTACAGTCAGCATGTTCAAATTAAATTTTGTATTTCCTTTAAAAAAATAAATAAATTACGCAGGTGTGTACTTAGAGGGTTTCGTCTGCATAGATGTCCATATTGGATCAGGCCTTCCATTACTGTATCTGACCATAATGGTATATCTCCAAATTATTTGTTTAGCCAAGGAGTTATTTGTTCTGAATGATAATTTTTGCTGTCATGTTTGTCTTTTTTTGTTTTTTACCCAAGCTTTCATTGGGAAGATAATGGAAGAAGATGCAAGATCTGAAAAAGGGGCATACAAAAGGAGAAAGCTCACAAAAGCATAATGGGGAGACCTTATAAAAATGGTTTCCCAAGATTATGCCTATAGAATAATTACAAAAAAGCTTAGAAAGAAAGGCTCATAGAGAAACAAAGAATTATATGAGGCTCCAATTCCACACTGCACAATTCCTCTACCCATCTAAAAACTCTATTGTTTCTCCCCCAAAGGCTCCAAAGAATGGCACACAAACCAGCTAGCTTGCCACAAACCCAATCTCTATGAAGAACTAGTTCCAAACCTCCTCAACAACCATATCGCAATGTCAAAGTAGATGATCAAAGTTCTTGTACGCCCTTCTGCGCAAAATGTAGCATATCGGCCCCATAAAGGAAGGCACTCTCTTCCTCACTTGGTCCTAGGTATTAATCCTATCAAGGAGAACCTACCAGACAAAAAGCTTAACAATTTTTGGCATTTTCACCCTCCATAAGAAACAAAAAATTGGATCCCCAAGGGAAGAGGAGAGCGAATTCAACAGACATCCGAAGAAGGAACGAGAACGACAAGTGAACCTGTCTTAAGTTTTAGACAATGAGCATCCATACGACCAAGAACACAAGAAAAGCCCCCCAATAATGCGAGTAAATTAATAAAATTTGTCGTCTCTCTGCTATATTCGTCACTTTTCTGATTCTTTATGATCTTAATTTTCTTCTTTAAGCATTGATCGCAATCACTGGGCTTTAGAACATCTAGAGTCCTAATACTGCCAATAGTTTGAATAATTATTTCTCTAATTGGTAGGTGTTCTGTTCTCCACCAAAACACATCAAAGAACCAAGAGTCTCTCGGTATGTATTTGATTATGTTTTAAAGTAGGCGAACTAAAAATAGCCTCTCTTGCATACAGTAATGGATAGAGTTTAACATTGTTTAGAATATCAGTCAAAGATTTTTCTAGGTCTAACTACCATTCTAATTCTATATTTTGACATTCATGTATCCATAGAATTCCCACAACTTTTGCTTGGGAAAATAATTTTAAGGACTATTGAGTCGTATAATATAATTTGAGGCAAAGGCACACCCTTTTAACTTTAGACTTTGAGCACACTGCTACTTAAAATAACGTGGGTTATGATAGTTTAGGCTAATTTGTGATTCATGTGTTGTAAAATAACAACGTTTATTTTATTTTATTTTATTTTTTTTGAAATCGTTTATTTTATTTTCTCTATAACACCTCTAATGTACTATGATTTAGTCAAACTTAAAAAATTGAAGGCAAAGATTAGAGTTCAGAATTTTAAAAATTTAGACCACTTCATTTATGGTAACGATGATGTAAATGACAGTTCAGAATGTCTATTCAAGGAAACTTATTCTTTCTTGTATGTGATAATAATTATATCGTTTGTTAGGATATCGTTGTCTTTTCATGTATTTATGAATATATTATATAAAAAATTAGATACATGCTTCATTTTGTCCCAAGCTCATGCCTGGATCCCCGTACTAAGTCATTCGAAACGCGATATAACTGATTCAAGAAATTACAGTACCTTAAATACTTTAATTCTTCAACTCACAAAGATAACATTCGCTGAAATGAAAGGTCAATAGTTGAATCTTATATATGTTTTGTATATATTCGTACTTAAACTTTATTTCTTTCATGAAATGAAGGTTAATAGTTAAATTTTATGTATCTTTTATATATTATTCTTGGTTAAAACTTCATTTATGTTTATGAAAATATTCTTATTGTGTATACACACATATATAAAAAAAAAAAAATTGTGTTTTTTTATAAAGTGTGCCTTAAGTTAAAAAGTCCGCGCCTTGCGTCTTAGGCTCCAGAGGGCCATTGTGCCTTAGTGTGCCTTGGACTTTTTAAAACACTGGTCCTTTGCAAGCCTATTAGTTTAACTAACTTAAGTTTATATCCGTAGCCAGAAGATTTTTGGTTTACTGCACCAAAGAAGGGGATAATGGTATTTGCTTTGCCCGGGGAGCCTGGTCTAGCTGAGGTGTGTGGGGACTTCAAGATTCATTTTCACGATCGCCAAGGAGATTTCTATTGGTATATGATCTGATTCCTGACCCCTAACCTCTGCTTCTTGGGTTTCTTTTAAATAGCAAAATCAGTTGAGTTTATCTGGTTTGTTTTATTTTCAGTTGGCTTAACACAACCATGACTGAAAATCGGAAAATGCTCTACACTAATGATCTTGATGGGTTCGACAAGGTGAGTACCGAAGATTTCGTTGTTTCGTGTAATTTGATAACCGAATGGAACTTGTATGTGTTTAAAAGCGTTTCTTTTCTTGTCCACTTCGAACTTCCAATCTTACATTTTAGGAGGATTTACTTGTTTAACACCCTAAAAGATCTCTATTTGGCTTTCTGTAGAGGAAACTGCCTTCCCCTGGATTTCAGGTGGAGGTTGTTCTAATCGATACGTCACCCAAAATGGACAATACCACCCCAAAGTCGGATGATAGCTCGAGCCCGAAACCTTCTGCAGCTGATGGAAGTGAAGGTTCTGTGAATCAAAGCAGAAAATCAGGAACTAATGATAAAGACGATCTATTTTCTGATAGTGAATCAGAAGGTGGCTCTTCAAAGAGCAGAAAGGAGGCAGATGCAGCCTTAAGGGCCGAAGGGCCAGCCGTCAAGGCAACATCTAAATCACAAACGAGCGTGACTCCATCCAATGACGTTGCGAGTTTGTCACACGCAACAAAGCAAGTTTCCCTGGGAGACGTTGGAGCTAAACAGACTGCGCCCACCAGTGACCAAAAACGAGACAGAGTTGGAAGATCTGACTCCCTCTCAGAAGTTCCAAATTCAGAAAGTGAATTCAAGGCAATGGCTGCTGATGCTTCTGTTTTCACATTTGGAGACGACGAAGACTACGAGAGTGAGTAAATGAAAAGGCGGTGCTGTTCGGTGTCGTTCGCCCTGAGCCATGGCCGTCCTCTGTACATAAAGACTGTGCTTAAGTTGGAACCTTAAGATTCATTCATTTGGGTTGTAAATTGGAAGTCTGTCTCAGTTATCTGGTTTATTATTACTAAATTGAGATAGCATGAAACTAGAAAGCATGTCAAACAAAAGTTGTTAAGTTTCAGTTTCTTTTGAAGATGATACTGTTCTATAAAGTTCTTGAATAAAGCTCAGTGCAGAAGACTGATGACCTTGTTTTTGTAAGTGTCTTGGCTTGTACTTGGCTGGATTATAGCCGTCTTATCTTGTAGTGCATTTGGCCATGTGGGTCTGCAATTGAAATGGACTAATTGTTTAGCAATTTGTTCTTTTTGGACAATTTTTACAAGTGATGTTTTTTTTTTTTTTTTTAAAATTTATTTTTAATAATAATAATATAAATTATGTATATCAAAAATAAAAATCATGTAAAGTATTTAAGTTTTTGCATTGGACTACTGAGTTGGTTATAACATTTGGTTAGTTATTTTAGTTTGTAAGTTCTAATGGTGGGGAGAGAGTTATTGAATTAAATTAATTTATAATCATGGTTTAAAATTTTTCCCTTAAAAAAAAATCATAATTATTGATACATCATATGGAAAATTACTTCTTTACTCTCTAGTTTCAAAATTGAACACTATATCTCATATTTCAGAAATACATTTTAGTCTTTTTGTATTTTTTTAGTTTACTTTTATATTTATTTTCTTTTAAAATAATTCGCATGAAAATTAAAATAATCACTTCATGAATATATTGAAATTTAAAATTAGTTTAATCACTATTTTAGTCTATATTACTTTATGTAACTAACAATTTTGTTATTTTCGAGATTAAAAGTGAACATTATTGAAATGTCATAGATAAAGTGTTTAAATTAGATTAAAAATGTATTTTTCCAATGTTATACAAAAAATGGGAGAGGTTAGGCAACAAAGCAAAACATAAATAAAATAAAATAAAATTTTATAACCAAAAAGTCATTAATTTAAATTGTATATTGAAATTAACCTAATAATTTAAGTCATCTTATTTATTGATGTTCTAAACACACTTTTATAGTTAGATCGCTTGATTGGAACGAGAGTGATTTATGCATTTTTCCAAAATTTAGAAGTTTAATTGCAACAATTTCATAATGCTAATTGAACAAATTGGATTTTTGATATTATTAAAAAATATATATATTTGAAGGTGATTGTGGCAAATTCAAAAGTTTGAGGGTTTTTTTTTTTTTTTTTGTAGTTTTTTTTAGCAGATGTTAGTGTGAATTCAATTTTTTGGGCAAATAATATATCACAGTGTTTCTTAAAAATTAAGTCAATATTGGAAATCCAAATATCAAAACGATAAAATTCATATACACATTTTTTAAAATTTATATTCTATAATGTAAGAGAAAAAGTCTTGTCACTAGTTTGATTTTCCCCTAGGTCTTATTCAATAAATCACATTGTAGTAATATAATATAAACTCACTCATTTTGTTTTTTGTTTTTTGTTTTTTGTTTTTTTTAAATAGGTAGGAGGAAAAAATTGAACATTTGATTTCTTAATTTTATAT
>JBBMKA010000001.1:570533-599008 GCA_037833695.1 Sechiopsis laciniata
ATATATTTGAAACTGCACAGTTTGGAATGATTCTAAAAATTTATAGCTATGTGGAAATATTTTTCTGGATTGTTTCTTCTTTTTACCGAACTCAAATAAGGAAGTGAAAATCTTATAATTATGTTCGAGTGACTTATTTTTATTGCCTTTTATTTTTTTTCTTAAATTTCAAATATGAAATTAAATTCTATGAGTTATGTGCCAACAAGGAAGAAGTTCAGCTATATTTGTGTATACCCAATGACCATGAAGTCATGGGTTTAAATCCTTCAATTTCCAATTATTGTAATTTTAATTTAAAAAAAAAGAAAAAATTCTATGAGTTATGTTAAGAGTTTGATTTTGTTTTTGATGGGTCAAGCAATCAAGGAACAAAATTCATGAGAAAAACCTTTTTTTTTTTTTTTTAAGAGAAAAACCTTTTTTGTTTTAGAAAAAAACTTCTTTTATATATACCAAGTCAATTTTCGGATTGCTTGCACACCAAAACATACGCGTTAGCTTTGTTATAAAAAGTTACATTTTTTTTTTGTTGAGAAAATATAAAAATTTATATTTATTATAATAGTTAAATTTTATGCAATGCAAGCAGTTAAAATTGATTACTCGATCTTATTTTATGATATATTTTATGAAAATTGAGCGACTGTGTATACATTTAAATAATAATTGTCGGTTTTCAAGAAGAAAAGGTCATTTTTTGTTTGACACTCATGCATTTTATCTTCTCGTCCCTCAATACTTTCTTTTTCTTATATTAACAATATTTATAAAACCAAAATCTATATTCTTTTTAATTTTTTTTTTTTTGACATTATAATTTTTAATCATCGTGTCATATGTGAATTCAACCATAGGAATTGAGTTCTAGTATTTTTTTTTTTGTGTATTTCTTTTTTTTAACATCTCACCGGAGAATTATTTTTTCTTAAAACAGAATTCTAAATCTCAAAAAAAAAAAAAAAAAAACGTATGCATATCATACAAGAATAATATTTTTTTAAAAAATGAGTAAGAGAATATGATATTTAAAATTGTAAAAAAATTAGTACACAAATTGTAAATCTAAATGGAAAGAAAGTTGCAGTTGAAAAAGTCTCCAGAATGGAAGACGCGTCAGTATAATTACGATAGCAGTTTTCATGCGGTTGGCGCAATTTCGTTTGTGCAATTTCTCAACTTCCACGAAGAACACCCAGCACGCGCCTCAAGTCCCGTCTTCTGTTCCTTATATATTAACTAAATTCCACTCTTCTTTGTTCATATTTGTATTTCAATTCTATTATCTCTTTACATTTCATTTGGGTTTTCTGTTTTGTTTTGTTTTGTGGATTCGAAGATTCATTCCTCTGAAGATTCTGTTCAGAGAAGGGAAAAAGCTTTTCAAGAAACTGAACGATTTTTAGGGCAAAATCCACTTTAGAGAGCCCAGCTGCATTTATCTTTCATTATTGATTCTTCTATGTCGATATATGCGATTCAGGGTCAATCTCTGGAAGTCACCGGTATGTCTGTTTAGTTCTGTTTTGATTATTGATTCTTTTTTCCCTTCAAAAAGGAAGAGAAACTTGATTTCGTTTCTGGGTTTTTGTTTTTTTGTTTTTTTTGTTTTTGGAAAAACAGTTATCGGGTGCACTAAGTTGAAAGATACGGAATGGATTTCAAGGCAGGATCCCTATGTGTGCCTTGAATATGGTAGCACAAAATTCCGCACCACCACTTGTACAGGTTTGTTCTATTTTGGTCTTGTTTGTTGGTTGTGTTTTGATTTGCTTAGATCTGAATTTGAATTTAATTGGCATTGTATAGATGGTGGCAGAAATCCTACATTCCAGCAGAAATTTGTGTTCTCTTTAATTGAAGGGCTAAGAGAGATTAATGTTGCAGTTTGGAACAGCAATACAGTTTCTTATGATGACTTCATTGGCAATGGAAAGTAAGATTTATGTTCTACCTTCTGTTTAGCTTAACTTGTGTTGAGATTTTCCGTCTGGGGTATTGAGCTTTGAATTTTATTGTTTTACAGAATTCAATTGGCAAAGGTTCTAGCTGGAGGTTATGATGATAGCTCATGGTCACTCCAAACTAAAACTGGCAGGTATATCATATTACTGAGAATTTGTCTGATAAAATTTTCCCCTTACAACTTTTTATTTGTTGCATGTTACTTTTCATGAAATACTTTATGCTTAATGTTTTGTTTTAGTTTGTTTTCTGAACAACTAAACTTCATCTTCCTACAAAGAACTATAATCTTATAAATAGTGATTTGAATCTTGGTTTTGAAGATTTTTTTTAGATTAAGTGAAGAAAATTATTTTGAAAAAACAATCTCATACGACCCCTTGCTTTCTTGCCCATTAAGAATATTCAGGCAATTAAGTCTATCCTTGATCATGACCACAGGTTAATTATTTACGTTATGGCTTTGATTGTGGGTATTGTAGTTGTTCTTGATGTTGTTTCTTAGTAAGAAATGTTTTTTGTACTGATATCAAAGCTTTTCAAAGTTTTCTCTGTAGATTGTGCATCGTAGAATTCTGGTGAATGTAAGAGTGAGCAACTAAAATACCCTAAAAGGGTTCGACAATTTTTTTAGAATGATAATGACTTTTATCAACTTGCAAGAGTTGTATGTACAGCAGCACATTGTTTTTCTTCTTTCTGATTTTAGCACACAATTTGAACTAAAAAGATTCATTGTTATTTGTGATTCGTCTGGATCATCTTGGAAGTTAGATGTTTCATTTTCATATTTATTATTTTATTATTAATATATCACAAATGACAACATTTCCCATTAGTTCAATATCTATAATTCTAACCTTCACTTACACCTCATTGCAGACATGCTGGGGAAGTACGACTCATTTTACATTTTTCAAATTTCAATGTAAGTGAAATTTGTATTATAGCTTACTGGTACAATAAACAATTCATTACTCTTTGTATGAGATCCATAGGAAAATAGATGACCTATTTGCTTCTCTTGCAGAGACCACCATCAAGTTTTGCACCATCGGCGCCACCATTTCTAACATCCCCACCACCCCAAGTCTCTATGTACGCTGCAATGCCATCGGCACACACGACATCGTACCCTCCTCCTACAACTACATCCTATGCATTTTCATCTCCCTATCCTTCTTACCCACCCAACTCCGGAGCGTATCAAACATCGATGTATTCCTCCCCATATCCATCCGGGTATCCTCCAGCATCGTACCCGCCACCTCCCTCGGCTTATCCTCCCACCCCATACGCACCACCTCCACAAGCCTCACCCTTCTATCCTCCAGGTAGGTTTACATCTTTTTTGACGTTTTAAAAGTTTTGTCATGAAATCACAGTGCAACTAAAACTTACTTTTTTCTTTGTTGTTGGCTCAGGTCCTTATCCTGGAGTTTATCCTCCACCACAGTATTGAAATCTCGAGGGTGGCTCTGAATGGTTTTTCCATATTGTTGTATAGATCTCCTATTTTCTTTTAGTCGGCCTGTAGACTTCTTAGCTAATGGGTTTTTTTTATAGATTTTTTGGCACTTTTCTTTTGGTGTAAAGACAGTGATTTGGCAGTAATATATTGAAGTTGCTGTTTTTTTTCTTCTTCTTATATTCAAATTCAGATTATTATAGAAACCAGACAACGATGATAAGTTAATTTTAGGAGTTTTTAATAAAGTTCAAAGATTATATGGTGAAAAAAAAGTAGGAGAATTATAACTGCAAAATCTGAATTGAATCATGGAGTACTTGGGATCCATACAGAATGCTGGGCAGACCATTGAAACTTTCTTCCACAAATTTATTTTCTTTTTCATTGGTTTAGTACTTAAAATAAAGAAGAAAGAAGATGATCAGTGTGCATATGGTGAACTATTTGTTAGTTTCTGATTAGACTCTTGACTTCCATGGTTGTAGCTGTGGCTTTTGGTCTCTCCACGTCACAATGTGATTTCCTTTGCTCTCATCCCAACTTTCATTTTTATCACATGCCAAAAAATTTCACATTACAATATGGAAAATATCAATTTTTTCATATTCAACTTTTCTACAAATCATAAACAACATAATAAATCGGCATAAACCAAATAATATGTTACAAATCAGCAGCACATCATAAACAACTTATTAGATTGTTGTCATGTCAAGCACACGTGATATGCTATAAAGAAACCTGAGGCTTTTTCTTTTGACGAGGCAAGACGCAAGTTTCAAAGCAGCATGAGATTAAATTACTGCACAACCCTTGGATTATATGAACTATTGTTTCTACTTTTGATGGGTGTATATATGAGATCGATGTGTTTAGCTTTTTGCTATTTCTAACACTCATAATACTGTCTACGAGTGAGTTTAATGTAATTTTAGGCATGGAGTGGTTAGCAGCTAACCACACGATAATCGATTGTCGGTGAAAGGTGTTTTGACTTTCTTCTAGGCCTAAGTTTAAATTTAGAGGGCATAAGTTAGGGGTACAATGTCCCCACATTTATGAGTAAATGATTATCTATGTTAGAGATGTAGTTAGGAGGAACAAAGTAGTAACTATGTAAAAAATAAATAGTGATTATAAGGGAATGGTTGTTAATGGCTCAAACGTTTGTAAGAGAATTCTTCTCTTTAAAACAATTCTTATTTGAGGGAACATATGAATGTGTAGGAGAACTGTACACAATATACCTAAATAACATCATTAGAGCCACACAATTATATAAATCTTTAATATTTGTATTTGTAATATAAATTTATGTGGCTCTAATGATGCAATTTAAGTATATTGTACGGCTCCCCTACACATTCATAAATAGGGAAGTTTTTCTAAGATAAAAAGAGGGATGAAATGGTGATGTAGTATTATTAATTAATATTAATTTATAAATAAAATGATGTGTGCATGGGAGGAGGGGTTAAACATTTCCGACTCATGCCTTTATTGTTAGAAACCATAAAACCCGACTTCGAATATTAAATTTTGAAGTCCCTAAAACCCAAAACTTGAAGCAACGGCGTGTAGATCATGGGTCGCGCCAAACCTAGCCACAGCACAATCGGGCGCGAACAAGCTCGAAGTTTCAAACTTGTCCTCTTTCCCCATCACTGCCATGGCCGCTTTAACATTCACAGAACTCACATATTCAGCCCCATACGTCTGCCCCAAAATCCCATCCACTTCACTGCTCAATCCAAAAAACTTGAACCCCACATCCAAATGTGCAAACGAATCCTCTTTCGTTATTCCATAGTCATGGATCCTCGAGTCCTCCGACGTTATCGGCACCACCTTCGCCGTGATTCGGAACAGCCCTTTCACTTCCACCATCACGTGGTTGGCCGCACCCAGTCGAACCACCTCGACGGTGGGGTTTTCGGTTGAGTCTGGGAGGGTTATCGGTTGGTCGTCGAGAGCGATTGTGAGGCGGTCGGTGGCGTCGTCCCAGACGGCGGTTTTTCGGGCTGCGATGAGGAGGCGGTGGTTTTGGAAGAGGATTCCGAGGGATTGGACCCATGTGAAGTCTCGTTTTAAGGAGGGGTTTCGTTTTCCGATGAAGTGGGCGTTGATGTGGAGGTTTGGATCGGAAACCAGGCAGAAGTTTGTGTCCTTTTTGCCGTGGAAGTAGAAGGTTATGCCGTCGCCGCCGATGAATCGAGGGTCTTGGCACACTGCTCCTGGTCTATCACAATCTGCGTCCATTTTTTAACCGAAAACAAAATGAGAGGTACTCTTTCTTTTGAATTTATAAAATTTGTATTTTTATCTTAGCTTATTGAAAATTTCTTAGGATTAGAAGACCTATACAATATAAAATTTAACCCACTAAAGAATTTTCAATATTTCAAGACCTATTAGATATTTAAATTGCAATAATTTTCACCAAGAATTTCAATGCTAAGTCGGTTTCTACTTTATAAGATCTAAATAGGTCATTGAACTAATAAGAGGTCAAGGGTTGAATCCATAGCAGTCACCTACCAAAAGATTAGTTTTCTACGATTTTCCTTGACATCTTAATGTTGTAGGGTCAAACGGTATATCTCATGACAATAATTAAAATGGATGCAAGTTAGCCTCAACAATCACGGGTATCAAAAAAAGGTCGTTGAACCTATACAAATAGGCTACTGAAATTTGCTCAACAACAATCACTTAAATATTGTAGTTTAGAGAGAATGAGTTCAAATGAGGGTAGCTATGATTCATCTCTTTTGTTTTCAATTTAATGCTTAACTAGTCATTAGGTCTCATGTTTAGGTCTCATGTTTGTGTATTATTTTAACGATTGAATGGCACATTTCAAGCATAATCCTGAAATAATTAAATGTTCACATGGCGCACACAGTTTTGTTAAACTAGTCTAGATGTAAGGATAGGTTTATATTATACAAAAATATTGATGTAAGCTACTACTTAGTTAAAAACATTTATAATTATAGGGAGTACGGACTAAGTATAATTTTAATGTGACTAAAATGAGTGTTTGGAGAGTATGAGATGATAATATACTTACGGCATACTGGTTTGCATGTAACACAATCAACTTCACAACCACCTGGACAAGCACTGGGACATGTGTGAATCATGTTGTAACATTGAGGGTAATTCACATTTCTACATCTCACTCTCTTTGCTGCCCCCGCGGAGGAAGATGGTGGAATCGGAGCTGGTGGTTGCTCGGCAACACTAGTCGGTGGTGTTCGTGGAGGAAAAACTGGTGTAGGAGAAGCCGGTGGAGGAGTGTTAGTAGTCGGGGAGCTCGGTGGAGGCACTGATGGTGATGAAGGATTTGGAGGGGATGGTGTCGGAGGGTTGGGATTTGCTGGAGGATTGGAATGTGTAGGAGGCGTCGATGGAGGGCTAGAGCTCGTTGGAGGTGTCGATGGAGGGTTAGAGTTTTTTGGAGGTGTTGGCGGAGGGCTTGGATTTGCAGGAGGATTGGAATGTTCAGGAGGCACTGATGGAGGGTTGGAGTTCGTTGGAGGCATCAATGGAGGGTTAGAGTTTTCCGGAGGCGTTGGTGAAGGATTGGGATTCATTGGAGGGTTGGGATTTGGAGGAGGATAGGTATGTGCAGGAGGCGTCGATGGAGGGTTAGAGTTTGTCGGAGGTGTTTGCGGAGGGTTGGGATTTGTAGGAGGCGTTGATGGAGGGTTAGAGTTTGTCAGAGGCGTCGGTGGAGGGTTGGGATTTGCAGGAGGAGTCGATGGAGGGTTGGTGTTCGTCGGAGGAGTCAACGGAGTGTTAGGGTTTGTCGGGGGTGTTGAAGGTGGGTTAGGGTGTGTTGGAGGAGGCAGTGAAGGGGAAGGAGTTACTGGTGGCAATGGTGGAGAATATGAGGGAGTAGGGGATGGAGTTACAACTACGGGAGGAGGTGAGTAATTTTGGGACCAAGAAGATGGTGGAGAGGGGGTGGTTGGGGCGGGATTATTCTCCGGTGGAGTCGAGGTGGCTGGAGCGGGATCATCCTCGGGTGGAGGATTGGCATCACCACCACTACCACAAATAGGCTTACAAGAAGCACATTCAACATAGCATTGATCAGGACAAAACTTGGGACAAACATGATCCAAATTATAGCAATGTTTATACTTCTTAATCTTGCACGTTGCATGGCTCGGATTCTTAGCAATCCCCGGCGGTGTCGCCTCGACCATCACTGCCACCATCACCATCACCATCACTGCAACCAATGGCACACGAAGACGGACTGCAAAATAAGCCATTGGAAAAGAAGCAAAGAAAGGAAAGTTGTTCACAAGGGTTTGAGAAGGTCACAGCCAAAACCCTCCTTTTATAACACAAATCAAATGAGAACCCACATGCCAAATCCTTCGGATGCAGAACTATATTGCAACAATTCAGATAAAAGCTTTCCTACACTTTTGGCATCATGGGTTAGCTTCCAAAATGAAAAAAGAGGCTTTCTTACTTGGAAAATGGCATATATTGAAGCTAGCTTTGCAACAGAAGAATTATTGGAGATTATTAAGAGAAATTAAACTTAAGGTTGCAGTTTTCTTTTGGTGCATTATTCCATTGATGTTACTTCAAACTAGCATAGCTTGCGATTCACAGAAACTTATCGTTTATAGTATTATTATTATTATTCCAACATTCAATGTACAATTCAGGTCTTTTGGGGAAGAGCTGATTGTTAATGTTGTAGTTGAAGAACTTGCATGATATGATTCCTTCCGAATTTAGTCAACTTATTAAAGTGACCAAACTTTTCGTTTCCAGAAAGTCAACAATAATATAGCTTGATTCCTTATCTGTGATAAGTAATTGTTTTATTTAGGTTTATTTTGTATGTATTCGGGGAAAGATATAATTTTAGTGTTTGAAATTTGAATTTAGTTTCTTTTAGTTGTTCTCTTAAATCTTCAAAATTATTATTATTTTTTTGGTCAAGTTTGAAAATATTATCAAATTAGTGTTGAGAATTCCACATTGACAAGGTGAGGGATATCTCCTAGTATTTATAAGGTAGGTGGATTATTCATCTCATCACCAATTAATTTTGAGATGGATATCTATACTATCTAATAATTGGTTTTTAAAATTTAAAATTAACATGTTACCTTTGATGAATTATGTAAAAATAAAATTCGAATCTCAAGATGGAAAGTGTTAGTTTTAAAATTCAAGAACTAAACAAAATTTAAGCTAAAATCTTCCAGGCTTATAGCTTGTTTTCTAATAAAGGCATCTTCAAATTTTGCATTTGTAATAGAAGAAGCAAAGTAGATCTCTTTTAAGAAAGTTGACATTTAGAAAAACTATGAGTGAACTATTTGTAATTAAATAAATTCGGCACAAATACACCAAATAATTCTAGGTCTCACTTTCAATTCTCTTGCTAAAATTTTAATCGTCTAAAATTTACATTTCTTCTCAATCAAGTCATTCCATAAAACTGCAAAAACAAAGTCATTCCAGGAGAAAATTGTTAAAATTTGTTGACAAAAAATTGAAGTTACTTTACTAACATATTTATTATGACATGTTCGAGTGTACCACGAATATATTAATAAAATTGTAATTTGATGAATGACACATCAAAATTTGCAACATTTTTTGCTTGAGATAAAAAAACTTCGTCGAGAAATTTCAAATAATTTTTAGTATTTTAAAAGATACAGGTCAAATTGAAAGTATCTAAAATATTAGATATATTTGAAGCTCTTAATTGATGATAAATAAGAACAAACCATTATGGAGCGACACCTACTTAAGAATTAGGAAGAAAGTGATGAATTTAATTTATGTTGATCACTTTCTTAAATTTTTTACAAATTTTTTGATATTTAAATATTATATGTCAAACAATATGTCCTGTAACAGAAGTCGAGTCGAGGTGCGCATTTAACCAAAGAACTTTTCTATGTTACTTTAATTACTCTGATAGGCATGATCAAAACTCGAAGTTCGAGAGAAAGGCTTAGTGAGGCCCAACAAGGACGAGAGAAGCGCTTGGTGTAAAAAAACCCAACCTAGGCCCACATGATGGATTTAGGAGCTCGGACCCAACCCAAAGAATCGAAATAGGCTGACCCATAAGGTCAGGCTGCCCAACCCCAGGTCCCACACAGGTCAAGCATAGCCCGACCTAGGATCTGAGGGGGTCGGTTCAAGCTCGATCCAAGCCTCATATTCGAGCATAGCTCCCAGTAAACCCCCTCTCAATTCGCATGTTGCGAGTGTGTAGATAGTCGTCATGCTTTACCCTTTTAAGTCGGGTGAGGAACACGTTCTCACCCGGAATCTGCTATCATGTGGTGAGGTAAGGGGGGAGGTAGTTACGTATAGTCTCTGAACAGAAGACCAGAGGGAAGAGAAAACCAGTAAGCTATTTTGAATAAAAGAAAATTAAAATCTCTCTTACTTTCTTTCTATTAAAAACTGACTTAAGCATCGAAAGTCACGTGGCTCGCACCACACCAATGTCTAGTTCTTTTTCATTTTACAGGCACATCGTTCTCGATAAAATAAAAAATTTACGGATGATCTTGAAGAAGATTTATGCATCAACGGTTGGCGTCATCGAAAGTCATGTGGCTCGCACCACACCGGTGTCTAGCATCAACGGTGTGCGTCATCTGGGAGGACAATATATGCTATACCCAGAAGCTGATTTTTTTTACATTGCTTTCAACCCTCATCATAAACAACATAAGTCATTGAGAGTTTTACAATGAGAGGGCCGCAATGAGGGTGCCCACAAGGAACGCAAATGAGAGTAATGTGGAAGTTGACATGCAAGTCCGTATGGTAAACATTGGAGTTCGCCTATAGTGACAGTTATCTGTCTATTATATACAGATGACCACATTCGAGGCAGTGTATGGTAAACATTGTAGGTCGCCAGTTTATCGAGAAAAAAGTGGCGTATCAGTTGGTATTGATCCCTGCATTATATGTAGTTCACGATGTTTTTACGTCTCCATGTTGCACTAATACATTGCTCACCTATCTCATGTGGTGGATCACGAACAGTTAGAGGTGAACATAGATTTTTTCTCTGCCTTTTCAAACCCTCTTTTCTTGTTCTATTTTTTTTAGTAGTGTATCTTTGTCAACAGTGGGCTCCAACCAGTTCTTACCAAGCAAGATCAAAGATCGGTGCTCTAGTTATTGATTAGCAAGTTTAAAATAGATTTTTTTGTTAAGCTCTGTTTTATGTTGACAGTTCTTTGGATGTAATAGTCTTTCTTTTAATGTAATTTGGTTGATTGTAAGGATCTCTTCTAAATTTAGTGTGTTAGTGTAAGGTTCATTGGGCTTACGTTAAAATTTGAGTTGCTATATATACATAGTTATAATTTGTAATTCATGTCTAGCATTTAAACATCCACTACCTTCCTTAATCAATAAATCTATCATCTTCTCCATTAATGGTATCTTCAATCTGATGTATTTCTCAACAATATCACAACGTTTGAAATTTGCTAGAGGTTTAAAAGATCATCTTTGAAATCAATCCGGGCTATTTAACCAGATAAGTTATATAGTTATATCATCCTAGAAAGCTTGTCATAGTCCAGAGTTAAAAGTTTTTTTTTTTTGAAACTGAGAAATTGGAGTTTCGCTCCCACTATATTTGGAGTAACCACGTCCATTCCTAAGTCAGGAACTGGAAAACATCGAAGGAATGAAGACATAGGAAGTGTCTACAAATTTATGTCATGGGTGAGTCTCGAACTTAGAGTTTAGAAAGGTGCTAACCTTACCGAAGTTTTAGTTTAAATAATACGAAAACCTAGTCTTCAACTTTAGGCTCACTCAGCTGTGAGATGGCGCAAGAATAGTAATCTGGAGGTTCAAATTCAGTTAGCTAAATATGACTAAAATTAAATTGATGATATCCACAAAAAGGGCCGAGTATAAAATATGATCAAAGCTTTGCATCTTTTTGTCGACCTTCAACAAGTTTTCTGAAATAACTTCATCTGGAGCTATGAATTACTAATGAGATATAACAGTCCTTACATCTAACTGAATAATCTGAGGATGATCACATTTCTACTTTATTTGAAACTAACTTTATGAACTAAGAAAGAGTGTCAAATTCAACAACGTAATGTTCTCTTAGTCAGAACTCGAATAGAAAAACCTTATTACTTAATTAGAATGCATCTGATAGGCGATCCCTCGGCACCAAGCAACCTAAGAGGTAAGCAGTGGATCGAATATAATCCCGGCTGGACGCCATCAAGCTTTAAACCTTCGACGAGAATGGTTTCCTGAAGCAATGAAGATGGTGTTAGTGTTTAGTTAATCTTGTCTTGTTTATTACTCGTATCTCAAAAGGAAGCCATGGATGTGTGGGAAAGCCATTATCTGTATGAGAAATTGCCACAAATAATATGAAATATGCCTGTTGACAAGAATCAAGAAGGAATACAAATGCAGAATGCCCACAATAAAATATGTGACAAAAGAAAATGGGGATTGTCTAAAAGCTCCGGAACGAGTATTCATCCTAATTATCTTTCACTTGAACTTCAAAAGGGAAAAAGGCAAGATATAAATAGTAAATTTGACTTGTCAACAAGATTTTCTTCCTTTGCATATCAACTAACAGAAACCATTACTAATAGAATATAAACCAATACCATTTCTTAATTATAGAGAGTATTAGATAAAAGATAACTCATACGATGAAAATTAAATTGTCATCAGCATCCAGTAAAGAGAATGGTCTTGATCAAAACTCCAGGTAATTAATTTATTCATTACCGAGTAAACATGCTTCATTTTTTACATATGAAGCTCTATCTCAGAAATTAGCATCCCAATTCTGATTCAACCAGTCAGAGAGAAGAAATTTAAGACTTCTAATTAAATTTGTTTGAAAAAATTCCTTACCCTGCCTTGTAAAAATTCTAGATGAGATGGAATAAGATCATCAAAGGCAGCAACCGATAAGTAGTCAATTCCTGCATGATAGAAGGAACCGTTAGTTGAATCATTGAGCTTTCAGAAAATATAACTTTCACTTCAAAATTAACAGAAGAATAACCGTTTTCTCACCAACTAGTTTGATATCAGTGTTGTCAACCAGCCATTTTGCTCCATCCTTCATAAATCCAACATAGCTAGTGTCAAACTCCTTTTTCCACATGAGACGTCTGCATTGGAATGGAACGAAGATGAAAAGTTTCTTCATTGAAGATTGCAAGACATTCTTCAAGACCTGGGCTGTACAGTTTATGATACATGTTGCTAAATCCCAGCCCCAGTTTTGAATAAACAAATTGCATAGGGTGACAAGATACTAAAACCATCTATGAGAAAGACAGGTAAATGGGCCTAACCGTGGAAGCAAGGATTAAGGACTTGTTGCCTAACAGATCTATAATACTTTTCAGATCGTTAGAAATCAGAAAGACATGACTTGAACACGGTTTTTCGGTTCAAACATGGCTCATAATGAAACAAATAAATACATACGTATCAGGGCTATAACAAAGCAGAAGGTTAGATAATCAGACAATAACATAACATAACATAACATTGAAAGTTCAGAAATACATATTTGGATGCCTGAAATAAGAACAAAATAGACTGTCAACAGAAGAAACCAATGAAGCACGCAGCGCTAGTCATTTTATCAACAAGGTATATCATAATTCACCAACAGCTAAGTAAGCCATTTAGATGATTTTTTTTTTTGAAAAAAAAATAGACAACCGAAAGTTCTACAGGATGATGGCAAGATTTCACAATCTCTTACCTGTCTGTATTTAATGTTCGGAAGAGTACACGACGTACACCTTTGGGAATGTTTAAAGATTTCATGACCTCAACTGCAACAACAGAGAACCAACATTTGTTTCAACCAGTTAACAACTGTTCGTTTCTCACAATATAAATATCAAGACATCCATTTGTTGTTTTTAGATTATATTACATGGTAGATACAATGTAAGTTAGAAAACTTGTTCAATATATCCAAAGGGTCTCTGCGATGGGTTAGAGTTAGAGTACATACATATCAGAAAACATCAAACATACTTTGAAAAAGCTAAGTCCGTGTTTGATAATCATTTGATTTTTGAAATTTAAATCTACAACTACCACTCTCATATATAGTTTTCATTACTTCGATTTACTTATGTTTTAAAAAACCAAACCAAAAATTGAAACTTGAAAAAAATAGTTTCCAAATACTTATTTTGTTTTATTGAATTTGAATTCACATACTTCTTTAAGAGATGATGGAACTAATATGTAGAAAATTTGAGTAAATACAAGTTTACATTTAAAAAACAAAAAACCAAAAACTTATCAAACGGGGCCTTAAATTAGTGAGAAACATATGGAAAAAAAGCAAGGAAAGTAATGGAGAATGCTTGTAATGGCGTACCAGTGATGTTCTTATCCCTAGGAACGTCAACCAACAGTCCAGGACCTAAACAAACAAATACATAAGACCATCAAATCATTATTTTATTTTATTTTAATTGACTATCTGCATCTCAACTATTATCATCCAACATACAGCCTCCCATGACATTTAGATGACAAGAAAAGTCATGGAAAATTAATTCCCATGGATTGAACAATTAGTTACTTAAGCCCTGTTGACCACTAACCATGATGATTTTCAATCAATAAAATGAGTTTTCAGCAAGTATTAAATCCACAGTTTAGAGTACTAATCAGCAACCACCTGGAGCAAGAACCCACATAACGTAGGCTTCAATTAAACCGCATCAAAGCCACAAGTGCAACAAGAAAAACGAAAGATTAGGTAGAGATCAAATAATACCATTAAGGACTTCGAGATCGAGCGTGTCGACATCGAAACCGGCATCAAAGTAGTGATCAAAAACATGACCAGGAGCATCAACGTGAGTGCCAGTGTGAGTGGGAAGCTTCATTTCGGAGTTGTTAGCAAGGGAGCCGTTCTTCATGCTCTTGGGAAGCCACAGGAACTGGCCAATCCCTTGGTCGGATCCCCAAGACGGCATATCTTCAGTGTACCGATGACTGATGTCGATGATTCGTCCATTGTCGTAAACCTCTCGACGAATCGGAGTGACGCCGCCGTCGGAAAGTGAACAATCAGCGGCTCCGGTGTCCACGACGGAGGGGTAGGCTATGTTGGACGCGGCGGCCAGGAGGACGCCTGGAACCGCCTGCAGCAAAAGGAAACAAAAGGGGAGATTCATGATCGGCAAAGCTCCGGATTTTGATTCTTCACTGCTTCAGCATTAATTTATATATAACTCATTGTTAAAATAATCTTTAAAAAAAAAACAAATTTATCAAAGCAACAACATTCCACATTTATAGTTTAAAAAAATACAACATAACATTAAAAAAAATATATTCTCAAAAAAAAAAAAACAACATAAGGAATTAAGAAAAACATAACATTTACCAAATATAATAACTAAAAAGTTGCACTTCATTTATGTCATTCAATTTTTGCTGTTGATCTACCAAGCTATCACTTGTTTGCTACCCACTATCAACTTTATCATATGAATAGATTAAAAATGGCAAATATGTCCCATTTCATTTTTATTTTCTATCTATTATTGTTTCCATTTTTTTAATTGCATGATTTGAATCACATATATTGTGAATTTAAATCAATACATTTTCGATGTCAATTGAGTAATATTCATTTGTTTGCATACTCATTTGCTATTAAATCGATGAGAAATGTATTTTAACCCTCAATTTTTGGATAAGATTTTAATTCGGTCTTCCTTTTTCAAACTCAACAAATGTATCCTTAAGTTTGCAAAGATGTATTTTTTTAATTTATTTTTTAATTTTATTATTAAAATTATTGTTTTTCTTTCTTTGTCGACTAGGAAAATAACTATTTTGAGCAAATTTATTAAATAAATTAGCTACTAGAATGGGGTTAAAATAAATGTATAAATCTAAAATTCTCAACTTAAAAAAAAAATTGATATATTGTAATTGACCCTTACACTTTTAAAATTAATTATATTTTTATAGGTTAATTTATTTCATTTTAGATTTATCATAACCACCTACAAAGATTTAAACTATCAATTTGACAAAATCTAAAAAATCTACTGTTATACAATTGGAATCTTTTTTCGATAAAAGAAACCATATATTTAAAATTTATTAAAAATTGGCATAATGCTATTGAGGAATTTTGAAAAAACTATAAAAAGGTACGGTTGAATATACATACATCTACATCATTTTACATACCATGAAATAAATGCAAACTCCGCATTGAAATTGTGTAAAACGAAAAATAATAAATTAAATGATAAGTGACCTGTCCCGACTATCATCTTCGACAATGAAATTGCTGTATTTTTATTTTAGTGATTAGGGAGAGATTCCATTCAAGCTTAAGAAATTTATTCAAAAAATTATTATTATTTTATTTTTGTAAAGAAGAAACGTTAAAATTAAATATTCAAAAATATAGAAATCAAAATAGAATAATACATAAAAATGTATTATCGGAAAATTTAAAGAGTAAAATAAAAGAAAAGGAAGAGTAAAGAAACAAAATGGTGAGATAAATATAAAGTGGAAATTAGATAAAAATGCAGTCGAATTAGAGAATTTAGAACCCAGCAAAACACTTACTACTGTAACATCCATCGGCCATAGGCTCTCCCCCCTTCAGAGCTATCAAAATTGTATTTGATCGTGAATGATGCAGTCATTTCTCTCGCCGGTAGCTCGCGGCGGTCCCTACCCGGCCGCCGCCGTGTTTTCATCGGATTTACACCTCAGCCGCTTCCATCGCCACCCTTTCTCCGCACGCCAAGACTTCAATCCCAATTCCCTCCCTTCATTTACTGCCATTCCATATTCTTCTTCTTCTTCTTCTTCTTCTTCGTCGTCGTTGCTACTTTTGAAGAAATTTGGTACAGTGGAGCATAGAAGAGCACGATTTTGGTCGGAAACGCTCGCTTCTTCTAGCCCCATTTCGCCGACGGCTCCCCAAAATGACGAGGCTGAAAAGGCGAAACTCGCTCAGGTTCTCTTTCTTTTCATTCTCTATGCCGTTTTTTACTTAATCCTTTTGACGACTATTATCACCGGGAAATGTAGTATTCAAAATTAGGATCAGGTTTTGTTTCTTTTCAGTCCCCAAGTCTAGGAGAGTGATTTGTTAGGTGAAACCGTGAAGAATTTTTATGTTGTGTAATCATTGTATGAATTTTTGTGTTTAATAGTTTCAGAATCTTCTTTTTTCTCTAATTTGATTGACTCTGGATGTTATCTTACATTCCTTCCTACTGAAGGTTTTAGGGTTTAAACTCTTTAGCTCTTCCTGATAAAACAGAATGAGTGAACAGATAAATTACATTTGCAATGGACAGCTACGGAGGAGCGGAAGCTAGGTATATGTATTTTTTTTTGGAAACCGGGAAATTGGAGCTTCGCTTCACTATGCCAGGAGTATCCACGCCCGTCCCTAGACCAGGCGTTGGAAGACACCAAAGAAATGGAGATACAAGAGGTGTCTACAAATTTAGCTATCGACCACTACGTCGCCGGTATATGTATTAGATACTGAGCATAAGAAATTAAGTTTAAAAAGCAAGCAACTAGAGCTAGACAATACATGAAATATACACTTCACAAGTGCAAACAGTGGGAAAGAATGCAGGCGGCAAACTATATACTAATGTGTCTTCCAATCTCATCGAACAAGGTGAGATGTGGACGAGGCCAGGTATGGGAGTGGTGGAGGCATGATTGAGTTCATTCTATGTTGAAATGTTGAAGGGATTTGAAAATGTGGGGGAAGTATATCTTAGAAGATGATGGTAACGGAAAAGAACATTACATTTTAGTAGAAGGATGAATTTTCTCCCATGGAGATTCATAGAGAACACATATAGAACCTTTGTTTTAGGAATCTGAAGGGGGATTTGCAAGGGGAGTCTGTGATTGTCCTAATTGACTCTGACTCAATGCACAAATTAATTGCAAGTAAGGTGGTGGATGAGCTGCATTTATTTCAATCTGAAACATATTCGTATGGGGTCTTATTGGTGTTAGATTATGCAATTTGGAGAAATGAGTGTGCATAGGAGTCAACTCTTCCTAGTCTATAGGAAATTGATGTTTATCTCCCTTTTGAGTTGAGTAATTCTAATATTATACTTGAAATAGTGGTTAAGCATGGGAAGAACTGCTGCTAGTAATATGAGAGTCATAGTTAAGCATGGGAAGAACTGCTGCTAGTAATATGAGAGTCAGAACCATGACTCTCTCCTCCTTTTTCTCTCCTGCTTCTCTCTTCTCCATAGCTTACCTAAGTAGCTCCACGAGCAGGAGCTATAGAAGAAAAGAAAAGTAGCTCCATGGCAACCTATGGAAATAAATATTCAAACTACAGGGCATTGTTCTGAAGCACAACATATTATACCTTTTTCAAATGGATAATAATCGGGGGTTGGAGACAAGGTGCTTTGCAAAGTTCACAGCATGGGCCAATTGGCTGTCATGGGCTGAGTATTAGTTCAATACCTCGTACTACATAAATCCAGAGGCTACCTTTTTCAACTTCTGGTTGGTTAAGGTCAACTCTTATCAACTTATGTAAAGGCTGCCTCTTGTCAACTTTTTTATCAATGTATTGGAAGAGTGATAAGAGTGGAAATTCAGCTGTGCATTGCATTTAATATATTTTTAAAAGATTAATCGTTAGTCTAAGTAGGGAAAGTGGAGATATCTCTTAATGGAGAATACTTGAGCAGAGATCAGCTGAGAAAGTGATGCAAGTGTGAGCATGTAAACATGTCATTTGTGAACGTAAGCTCACTTCATAGTTTATAGTAAACAGGAAGAACAGAAGCTTAGGTGGCTTAGATACCGAGCACAAGTAGTTACATGCAAAAAAGTACGTATTTAGTGTGCATCACTATAGAGTATCTTAGCATTTTGGTAAACTTTCTTCATTTTATATGTATATGTAATGAAATGGAAAAAACATTAAGATTTTTATGATGCTCGAATTGTTTTCTAGACTGTCGTAGACTCTTTACCACTGCAAATGAGCATTTTGTTCAGGTCTTTAAAATATTTCTTCATTAAAATAAAAGTAGAATGAAACAGACTTAATTGGCAAAGTGATAAATTTGTTTGAACTTCAAAAATACTACGTTCTTAGGACTCTCACAAAGTGAAACTATCTGATGCAGTGCCATCCAGGCTAATATTATATTTCACATGTTTAGTTGGTTACCTTGTTTCATATCGTTACCTTCCTTCTTTAGTGGCTTAGTTGGTTTGTTGTTTGTTAAGTGCTGTGTTATTGTAGGTTAATTGGCAGAATACAGTTAAGTGCTATGCCTTTGTATGCATTCACTACTTTTGAATTGAATAATGATTCTTGCGAGTGTTCTTCGAGAGGCTCCTTGATTGCATCACTTTCATTATTGTCAAGTGAACCAAGTTTCTTCGATGGTTTAGGTGGCAAAAAGATTAGAGAAGACATCAAGGTACTTCAAGAGGTTGGGTAATCTTGGATTTTGGGGACAGTTGGTGTGCACTATCGTATCTGCCGTAATTCTTTCATTTTCTGTTGTCATCACCGGTAAAATCACATCCGCTGCCACCTTTTATGCTACTGCTGGTGGTATTGTGGCAGCTTTCATTTCTGTATTTTGGTCCTTTGGTTACATTCGGCTTGCAGATAAACTTCAACGGACTGCAAATCAACCCTCCAAGGTATATCATAATTGTACATTCTGTGTTTTCTGATTGCTCAAGATTACCGTTAGACGTTAGGTTTTATTGTGCTATAAGCCATTTATATGTTACCTCATCCTTTTATATGCAAACGGCAAAATCTCGTTCATTCGTCCAATTTTATTGGGTTATCCTATTAAAAATAGAGCTCATATTATGTTTTGAGATTCATCTATTTGACAATGAAAAAAGAAGACATGGATATTGCCACTTGATTATTTCGTATTCTGTAAGACTTTAAAAGGCTTCATCACCTTTCATAGTATTCTTCTATCCAAAGATAAACATGGTAAAATTCAGGATCTGCCATTTAGTGCCTCACCGAGAGTTTGGACATGGTAAATCCACGGGAATTACAAACATTTGCGAATCTGTATTCTACTATTTATTTCTTTACTCAAGAAAATTCAACCTTTTGTCTCAAAAAAAAAAAAAAAAAAAAAAAAAAAGTCAACTTTACCTTGCGCAGTTATTTGTTTAACAATTTAGTTCTTAGAATGCAACTTTGTCTGTATCCAGCTTTTAACATGCTTCCTTTCCTCAGTTCCTCTATCATTTCTTTTTACGTAGTTTTGCTGCTAAACGTGAGCATGCGTAGAATAAAGTAGAAAATTGACAAACTCATGTCTCCACATTTTATTTGTTAATCCCGATTTCAGGCTCCTCCTCGAGCGGATGTTGTGAATAGCCTTAAAAATGGAATAGTTGTGAATATTCTGGGCATGGGTGCTGCCATTCTAGGGATGCAAGCGACTGTGGGATTGTTAGTCGCTAAGGCTCTTACTTCCTCAGCAGTTCCATATTACCAGGGAGCCTCTCCTGGGAATAGTCCTGTTCTTGCTTTGGATGTATTCTTAGTACAGGTATGTTTTTCTTCTCAAAGATTATTATTTTTCTGAAGAACATAAAAGATCCTCTGATTTTAGACACGGAGATAGACTATACATGCCAAAAAATACGGTTGAAACTTGATGGAATTTGTATGCTAAATAAAGGGTCTGTGGTTGAATCCCAATGCTGCCTTTAGTTGATAGGATATGTTAAATAGGTCTTAGGCTACAATTTAGAGTGGTTTTAACAATGACAAAGTGAATAAGATGAGTTGTATTGATTACAAGAGCATGTCAGTTTACTTCTTCTGTAACTATTGGCAATCATGGTAGTTTAAAGGTATTTATGTTCTCTTAGAAAGAGCAATACGAGCAAGGCTGTTATGGTAGTTGGGATTGGGAGCACCCAGAGCAGGAAAGCTAACCCAAGCTTATAATGAAAAGTTGTAAAGGCCTAGAGGCATATCAAAATGTACATTCCCAAAAGCGGCCTCGTTGGTAGAGGTTTGGGGTCTCTAAGGTGTGTTTCTTTAGAGGTCCTAGGTTCGAAACCCACAAATGAACTTTAATTATAAAATTCATTGTTGTCTTCTAGGTTCGGGCCTTGGGACAGGCGCGGGTGTCCTGAGTATGTAATCGGACGAAGCTCCAATTCCTGGTTATAAAAAAATATGCATTGATTCTTGATGAGAACATATTAGTTTGCCATTTAATGACTTCTTAACTCTCCTTTTTGCAGGCATCTGCAAACACCATCCTCTCTCATTTCCTGGGGCTCATTTTCTCATTGGAGCTACTACGCTCCGTGACGTTACCTGCTGCTGAGCCTATTCCCCAAATAGCATGACCTCCACGTTGCCTTCTAGTTGGTTAATGCAGCCGCTGATTAAACATCCGAGGCGACACGGTACGAGTCGTTCTCAAGTTTAATGTCCATTTCGAGTATAATCAAAGCCATTTGTACTTTTGTTGGGACTATTCACATCCATCTGATTGGGTTACTCTCTTTTCTGATGTGAGTGGAAATCAAAAGCCTCCCTTGGTAGGGGACTTAAATAGTTGCTGAGGTTCTTGAAGGTGTTTCCGACGGGTAGATTAAATAAAAGTTTCTTGTATTGGATTAGAAGACTGAGTTATACATTTTTAATCTGTTTTCCATTTTAATATTTGTAATTTTTTTTAATGAAAAATAGACATATTCTATTTTCTATTATGGTTTCTGAATTTTGAAATTTTAATACTCGAACTTTCTTTAAACTTCGAATTGGGTTCCATAGCAAAAAATAAAATTTTGTTCCCAGGGTAAAAGTGTTTTTTTGGTCGAACAAAAACAATATATAATTCAACTTATTTTTAAAAATTTAATTTTGAAACCAAAGATGAATTGTCTTTGTAAGCTTATTGTGATGCAGACTAGGCTTGTGACTTGACAAATCGTCAATCTACCACGGGTTATGTTGTTCTCTTAGGAAATAGCTTCATCTTCTGGTCTGCTAAGAAACAATCAATTGTGCCTCGCTCATCGACAGCGATAGAATATTGGACTTTGGCAAACACTACCACCGATGTACATTGGCTTTAGCAATCTTCATATATTTTTACATCCTCCTCTAGTCCTGTGGTGTGACAATATCTCAGTCATCTCTCTTCCTAGCAACCTAGTGTTCCATGCCTGTATCAAACACATCAAAATTGACTACCACTTTGTTCGTGAAAAATTTATCCATAAAAACATTGTTATGTGACATGCCTCCTCCAAAGATCAATTAGTTGACATGTTCACTAAAGCACTATCCTCACCCTCCATTCAACTTTGTAAGACAAAAATTATGACTCAACTTCGGTCTTGAGTTTGAGGGGGTAAATTAGGGATATCTTTATTTATTTTAAATTATTTGTAACAATCTTATAACTAAAAGTAGTTTGATAATTTATTTTGATTTCCTTGTAAACTTGTAACCAACTATTATAAATAGATTTCTTGTATCACTTGAAAAATACACCAAGCATCATTCAATTATCTAATCTTTCTATTTTCACAATCAAAATATTTTAGAGTTAAACTTCTCGTGTCATATCTTAAGCTGCATATAGAAAATGTATATATACATCGAAAGGGTTAATAACGTTTTAGTTTCATTGTTTGGTAGTAATCCAATTTAACATTACGATTATGAGTTCAATCTAAAAATTAATATTTGACTCTCGTTTACTTGAGATGAATAGTATATTTTATGTAAGATTTGTGGTATCATTCTCACAATTTGTTCTTTATATATAAAAGAAAAATTAAGTAAAGAAAAAGTAAAAAAAAAAAAAAAAAAAAATAGAGTAGTAATTTTGAAGTATGTTTATTATTATTATTATTATTTTGAAATAATTTTGAAGTGTGCTTATAAACTTGGGAAAAAATTTCTTCCTAACATTTGAAGAGAGAGAAGTGAGAGCATATATCATTTCTTCCTTCTTCGCCCGTTTTCTGAAACTCGTCGACGGAGAAGAGAAGAAGCAGCTTGGTGAGAAAATTCGCAGATCTCAGAGCCAAGAAAGTAACCAAAGAATTCTCCCGTCACTGGAGGAGGAAGAAGAAGACGCAATTTGAAGCAAACAGAGATGTTGCCCACTGCTTCCAGAGGGCGCTCCTCGTCCTCTACATCTCGAGCTAATCCCATGTATCTACAGTACCTTCGTCGGATCGTCAAGGTTCGTTCACTCCCTCAGATTATTCCTATTTTCCATTCTTTCCAGATCCGTTTGATATGTTAATCCAATTTCTACTTTTCGTATCCAATTCGTGAACGATTCATCTTCACCGATATGGCCGATGAAGCCTGTATAAGATCGTCTGATTTAGTATTTTCGTTCTTTCAGTAATTTGTATGCCTTTATATTTTTTTCATACTGAAAACATTGGAACGATTTTGTTATAGTTCGTTCTAAGATTTTGTTCTTGTTTTGTATTTTTGCCGCGATTCTTTCTACCTGCTTCGTTTCGGTTTGATCATTTGTTGTTAAGCTATTCGTTATTCACTTTACATTGCTGAATTTTTGTTTGTTCATGGATTGGGTATCGTGCCACGTTGAGTCTTGGATCTTGTGAACCCGAGCAGTTGTCTTCTGTAGTTTGATAGTTCAGAGCTTGTTCGTGTTCGACGAGAACAAGTTTCAGTTGTCCTCTGTATTTGTAATATAGTTTATTGCTTACCCAACGTGTTTTGCCTAGCTTTTTTCTCTTTGCAGTTCATGAAATTTTGTCATATTCGTGGTTTAGGAATAATTTGTTGGAAATTGGCCCCAAAATGAGAATAGATTTTTTTAATGGCCTTCTTATGTGTTGTTGCTCACTTGATGCCTTTAATCACAAGTCATTACTCCATGTGGCTAATTGCAGTGGCAACAAATGGACATTGAATATACATTCTGGCAAATGCTTCATCTATGCACTTCACCAAAAGTTATGTACGTATTGGTTCTTATTGCCTGTTATCACTCACTATGTGAAGTTTGTTTGAAGTTTAATTTTAGTTCCTAATTGTTGGTATTTTGAATTTTGGTGGAATTTTGCCATGGACTCAGCTATCAGCATACCAAATATCACAAGCGTAAGTATATCTTCCATCAAAGAGTTTTTTTTTTTTTTTTTTTAAAATATATATTATTATTATTATTATTATTTTTTATTGTAATGGTGTTGAAGAATCTGTTATTGTAAACATGTGTGCTGTTCGGTTATGTGTAATCCAGTTTATAAGTTGTTCAGATCTTCTGCAATATACACTGTTCCTTTAACTTTGTGTTGAATACTTCTCATGGTTAATCATTATAAACGTAAATGCTGCTAGGTGAAGGCAGTGAATTAAATTCAAAACGAATTCCTTTTCTAAAAAATGTAGGGTTAAAAGTTCATGCATTATAGGGGTATTGGTTTTGCATCTGTATTTCTGAGCGAAGCTTATTGCTACACTACATTCTTGCTATATTCTAAATATTTTACTTAAGGCATTGGTAAAATAGGCAATGGGACCATAGTTGGTGGACCTTTAAATTTTGGCTGCTGATTCTTAGGTCTCTGACTCTTTCTTGTTTGTGTGCTTCTCATAGGTCTCAATTCTCGCTTATTAGGATTACCCTCCTTGTTGTGTTAGGATGTTTCTCATAATAAATTTTTGATCATCTCAGAAGCTATTGAGAAATTATCATCAATCATGAATCATAACTTTTAAAAGTAGTATTTAAAGTTAATATCTAATCATCTTCTCAAAACTGTTGTTTCTAATCATATTGAAACTTGTTGAGAGGTGTGGGTGTGGACTTTGCATGCTGATGTGATGTATGGTTGAAAATTATCATCAATCTAACATCATAAGCTTCAAAAGTAGTTTTTTTTTTTTTTTTTTAATTAAGCTTCAAAAGTAGCATTGAAAGTTTAAATCTAATAATTTTCTAATTGATATAGAGGTTTCTAGTTATATTGAGACTTATTGAGAAGTTTTGGGGTGGGCTTTATACATGTTCTGTTGAATTGATGCTTATTGCAAGAATCGGTGTTTGAGCTCTGGAGGAAAGAGACTCAAAAGAATGGAGATGGACCTTTTATGTTGAGGGTCTGATTCATAGTTCTTATTTGTTTCTATATCTTCCCCTTTGTCTTGAATATTTCTCAAATCCTCTTTCTATTTGCCAGGATTTGTGCTTTTGCTAGATTTCCTCTAATTGATTAAAATGGATTGACAAGTCAAAATAAATTTTTTTATTTGGTCTTTTCTATCTCGTACTAGTTAGCTAGAACCTATTGGGTGATTTGATAGAGATGTGTGTTCTCTACTGGAAATGGACTCAAAGAACTCTCCAGCATTGTTCCGAAGCTGACAAACTTGACTGCATAGGCTATTACATGGGTGTCATAAAACTCATAACTAGTGTTAGACCAACAACATATTTTCTATTTCAATGTGATTTTGTCATTAATTATTTGATATGCATGAAAATTCTGGGATGTTAATTTTCATCTGAAAATTACAAAAAACAAAGTCCGTGACCTAGATAGTATATTTTGAGAGGAAACCCACATTAGCCTTGGTGGGTTTCTCTCCTTTTGTATATTTTATTGCATTAATGAAATTTGTTTCCATTTCAAAAAGAAAACAAAGGAGTCTTAACAATAGATATAATATGTATTGTAAAAAGGATTACATGCCTTAGAACTCGAATGAAAACTTGTTTGCTTTTTTCTTGTGTCAGAAACTAAGAATCAATGGGCACGCGACGATCCTGCTTTTGTTGTGATCTGCAGTCTTCTTTTGGCAGTTGCAACTTTAGCTTACTGTGCTGCGTAAGTGTAGCCAATGTTTCTTTGTAGTATGTGATCTCTTTGTTGGTTAATTTTATGATGACAAACATCCATTAAGGTAGGTCATTTCGGAAATATTTGAGTATCTGTTGTGTGAGAGAGAGTCTCGTGAAGGAGTATCAGCCTCTTCCTCGTTCTCACAAAGAAAAAATATACATGCAATAATACAAACACCCAAACAAGAGATAGATTGAAAGAAACGTGTACCTCTAGGCTCTATACACGGGGTGTGATAATTTTGTTCTTTTTTCTTGATTGGTTATAATTGGACTTTTACTTTCATATATTTTTGTAGGAAGTTCTCTATTATGACATTTTTCTAATTTAAACCATAGCTGATTGTCAATTTTTGTCCACAATTTCAGATATGATCATAGTGCTTCACATGCCACTTTTGTAGTTATATCAGTATTGCTCTTCCATTTGCTAATAACTGGGGCGATTTTGGCTACTTGTTGTTGGTAAGCTATTTCAATGCTGTGGGTTCATGTCACTAAATGATTTTACCAACATTTTGTTTTTTCTACCCAAGAACTATTCATCATTTGGTATCATCTTGAATGTATCTTACATACTAGAGATTGACTGCTTATCTTCTTTTTTTTTTGGCTGTCCGTATATTAACTTAGTTGAATTGTCCCAATTAGTAATTAGATTGTGCCTACTCTAATGCTTCCCCGACTTCAATTTAGATATTTATTTCTGCATTGAACGAAATAGGCATATGGACAATAGGGAGCGAAAGTTAGATAAAGGACAATCAGTTAGTTTGCCAACACGACTAAAAAAATTCATAAGGATTCATCTCTTTTAGATAATGTTTGACGTCAGCACCAAGGATATCAGCCACCTAGTTTGATGTAGTAGAGTAAATCACTAAATCTAAATTCATAACTTTACTGATACGTATACTGGGCATGGGATATAATAATTATGGATTCTTGTATAAGCTGGAAAGATGTGGCTTAAAACAAAGATCCGAGTTAGCTGTTTTCATTTTCTTTGTTGTGGTCCTCTGTATTCTGTTACAGTTTCCTTTTAAATATTTATATTAAATTATGTTGAAGTTCCAGATATGGTTTCTAACTTTTAACAACTTGTTAATGCTGTATTATTATTAC
Source organism: Sechiopsis laciniata (assembly GCA_037833695.1). Classification (NCBI taxonomy): domain Eukaryota; kingdom Viridiplantae; phylum Streptophyta; class Magnoliopsida; order Cucurbitales; family Cucurbitaceae; genus Sechiopsis; species Sechiopsis laciniata. Next base: position 597,054 of record JBBMKA010000001.1, read on the forward strand.
AGTTGACCGCTTGAGCACCTGTATGAAGTTCAAACATACCTCAATCTTTCTTGTTCAAAATACTTTTAATAGTGTGCTGATATAATTTATTGCGAACAATTTCATTACTCAAATGTACTTTCAGGTTATTAACGAATGCTTACCTTCGGGAAGAGACACCGGGCAGTCATGTAGTCGAGCAACGGGTTGAATGGCAAGATCTACAACTCTCAATTTTAGCTTTATTCAGGGCTGCTTCTAACTTCATTTCAACTTTGTTAAGCATCAGTTCTTACTATATTTATAAAGTTTTATTTAGCGGCATTTTGGGTTTTATTGTTCTATTATATTTACATGAGGTCTTCCTTTTGAGCCTTATAAATTAGTAAATTGATATATGGTTTATTTTTCACTGGTTCAAGGCTTTATGCATTTGATGTGCACTGCAATTCTTTCTTCCCAATGTTTGTTTTGCTCTACGGTAAGTATGATAAGGGTCTCTGTTTGTGTTTTGTTTTCCAGCATCTATAATTACCACTCTGAAGTATTGGTTTCATTGCAGTTATCCATTATTTTATATCACCGCTTCTGGTGGCCCATGGCTTCGTTCCGTTATTGCTATCAAATATGCTTTTCATGATTGGGGCTTCGTATTACCATTACGTCAACTTTTTAGGTTATGATGGTAAGCTATATTTTCCTTCATGTTCCTATCTATTCTATACATTTGAAAAAGCACTTTTAATTAGGTATAAATACTTTCCACACAGAAATCAGGTCAAAATCATTGAAATGAAATAGTGTTTGGTTAAAACTTAAAAGAGGACTCAGTTGACAGTCTTGCTCAAATTATATTAATTTCTGTGTTACATTAGTCAGTGTTGGTATGAGATAACCTAATGGTATTAGGTATTATTTTAGGAGATTACTCTATAACACATTAGAAAAGGAAATGAATAACTAAGGTCCGTTCGGTAATTAATTTGTTTTTAGTTTTGAGCAGTGTTTTAAAAAGCCCTAAAAAGCGCCAAAAAAGCCCCATAAGGCGCAAGGCGCAAAGCCCGCGCCTCGCCTCATCAAGTCGCAGCGCGCAATATTAAGCGCGCGCCTTTCGCGACTTCGGTCTGAGGCGCAGTGGCGCAAAAGGCGCGCGCCTAGCGCGTTTAATGTTTTTTTTTTTAATTTTAAAATCGAGCTTCAAAACGACGACGTTTTGCCTTCTTTTTTTTTTTTTTTTTTAATAAACTAAACCCATATTTGCGAAACGAAACCCATATTTGCGAAACGAAACCCTCGACTTCGCCTGGTCCTCTTCGTCGACTTCTTCTCAAAATTCTTCGGCGGCTTCTTCGGCAACCTCAACGTCTTCTTCGGCGGCTGTTTTCGAAGACTCACCGGCGGTGCCTGGTGAGTCTTCTTCTTCATCTTCGAAATCTCTCTTTTTTTTTCTTTTTTTTTTTAAATAACAAACCAACTGTTGTTTCTCTTTTCAGTTTGTTTTTTTTGTTTAACTGGAATGTTTGCATTTCATTTCTTTTCCGTTTTGGTTCATGATTAAAGCTGATGTTCTGTTTTGTAATGTTTGAATTTCTTCTTCTCTGGAATTGGATGTGTTTCACTGTGTTATAGAGTTAAAAGATAAATTTTACATTTTGATTACTGACTTGGACCTTGGCTATGTGTTTAACTGTTTGGAATTTTTTATTTATACAATATGTATTAGTGTGATGAATTTTTACTATAGGTTGTTTGCTGTTTTTTCAAGTAGTATACATATATTCAAAGATGGAAAGTCAAGAAAGTGAAGAAGACTACTCAAGAAAAGATCCAGCATGGAAATATGCTCAGTTAGAGAAACCTGAAGATACAAATTCATTGGTGTGCGGGTTTTGTAAGAAGGTAACTAAAGGAGGTGTTTATAGAATGAAGCAACACCTTGTTGGAGGCTATCGAAATGCAACGAATTGTAGAAAATG
>JBBMKA010000001.1:602911-634224 GCA_037833695.1 Sechiopsis laciniata
ATTAAGTTGATCTCCTAGTAAAGTGAAGTCTTGCGCTCCCAGACCAAAATCTATTGAGCTTTCTCCACGAAGCTCAAGTCCTAATCCAGCTCTAACAGCTCAAAATCGACAATATGAGATAGTCGACAACATACTGACGCAGCATCGAAACGTAGAATATACTGTGAACTGATAACAGGGATAGAGACAATACCAAACAAAAAGTCACTGCAACAATCCGCTCAAGAATCTCAAAATGACTCACAACTCAACTTCCCTTTCTTTTATAGAGGTCAAAAAATGACCTAGAACGCACATCACTATGCCCACATACTCTTATAGATCTCACTAAACCAAACTAGAGAGCATCTGGAGACAACATTTTTTTTATAAATAGATGCTTAAGAAAAGATTGTAAATAGATCATGTAGAAAATAATAATAATAAAAAAAATTAACTTTTTTTGGGATGAGTGGACAGACACATATGAGTAAGTAATAAAATATCTAAAACAAACCCACCTTCCCAAAACTCACTCTTTCCCCAATCACATTTTAAAAACACCACAATGCCTCCAATTCCAAACCCCATTCTCCAAACCCACAAAAACCTTCACAAATCCACCATGAAAATCCTCTCTCTCCTCCTCCTCCTCCTCCTCTGTTTCTCTCTCCTTTCCGCCGCCCATTCCCTCACCGCCCCCACCGATCTCTCCGCCCTCAAATCCTTCATCTCCGCCGTCAACCCCTCCTCCATCCCCCCCTGGTCCTGCCTCGCCTCCTGGAACTTCTCCGCCGCCGACCCCTGCTCCCTCCCTCGCCGGGCCGCCTTCTCCTGCGGCCTCCTCTGCAACTCCGCCGCTACCCGCATCACCCAACTCACTCTAGATCCCGCCGGATACTCCGGCCACCTCTCCCCTCTCCTCTCAAAACTCACCCAATTAACCGTCCTCGATCTCTCCGACAACAACTTTTCCGGCCAAATCCCGCTTCCCCTGTTTTCCCTCCCCAATCTCCAAATCCTCACTCTCCGATCAAATTTCCTCTCCGGATCCATCCCGCCGTCGATTTCGAATCTCAAATCACTCCAGTCGTTGGATCTCTCTCACAATTCCCTTTCTGGGTCTCTCCCTAAATCACTCTGTTACCTCTCTGTTCTTCGCCGCCTCGATCTCAGCTTCAATCAATTCTCCGGCTCCATCCCCAAATTGCCCCCAAATTTGCTTGAGCTCGCTCTGAAACGAAATTCAATTAATGGTTATTTGGAGAAATCATCGTTTGTTGAGTCTAATCAATTGGAGGTTGTCGATCTCAGTGAGAATTCCCTCGCCGGAGCTTTGCCGGCGTGGTTTTTCCTTCTCCCGGCGGTTCAGCAGATCAATTTGTCGAATAATTCCATGACCCGGATCGAGATTGGCGATGGAGGTGGCGGTGGCGGTGGCGGCGATCTCGTCGCCGTCGATTTGGGGTTTAATCGAATAGAAGGGAATCTGCCAGCGAGTTTTGCGAATTTTCCTTCGTTGTCGTCGTTGTCGCTCCGATACAATCTGCTGCGGGGGATCATTCCGGTGGAGTTCAGTGAGAAGAAGACGATGAAGAGGTTGTATTTGGATGGGAATTTCCTGACCGGGAAGCCGCCGGCGGGATTCTTCGCCGGCGGCGAGGATGTGTTTTCCGGTAGCTTGGGGGATAATTGTCTGCGGGAGTGTCCACGGTCGTCGCAACTGTGCGCTACGTCGCAGAAACCGAACGCTGTTTGTAAGCAAGCGTACGGAAGAGGGAGGGGAAAGGGAAAACCGATGACTTGAAATCCGACATGTCGGTCATTATATTAATTATATATAGCCTTTTAAGTTTTTCTTTTCTTATTTTTGCATTTTTGCATTTTATGATGAATCTCGTCCACATTATAAAATGTACTTTCGGCTTTGTATAGTTTTTTTTTTCCTTTTATTTTTTACAATGTACTTTAAAAAAATAATGACGAAAATGGGTGATGAATTTTGTTATGTATTTATCTTGTATTTGAACTTTATAACAATGTCAATGCATTCATTGGATTTGTGTGATACACCAAGTATTTTTATGTACCGTAGGTGTTTGATATCAAAATTTGAATGATCGATATCAACCATAAATAATTTGTATTTATGGGAGATGAAGATAACACGTAAAATAAAAAACGAGTTGAGAGAGTGATGATGTTAGAGAAGAGTAAAAACGACTTTATTCTTTAGACCGGATGAAATTGCTTAACCATCTTTTTGGTGTTTGTGAAGTTTAAAATAGTATTTTTCTAATGTCATCGTCATCCAATAAATGACTCATTAAATATGTAATGTTTGGGTTATGCATTAAAGAGAAGCTATGTTTTGGAGAATATAACTTCAATAATAGTGTAGATCTTATAACTAATCGTTGTGTCTTTGACGAGTTGTGATTGGGTCGGGATGATCTCTTGAAGGGTGTGAAGTTTCCTTTACGGCTTTTCCTAATTGTGTTACCTAATTAAGCATGGATTAAATGAAATCTATATTTATATAAAAGTCAATATTTTCCAATACAACAAAAATAAGCTAAGGATTAAAGAGTTAGAGCCCATATTCAAAAGATTGGGGTCCAACCCTAAAGGAACGAGCGACACTTCTCCTTACTCATGTAGGGATCGAGGATGCCTCTTCGACCTGGTAAGGGTCAGGGCCCAATCCTATAAGGATCAGGTAAGGATGTGCCTCTCAACCTGTAAGGGGTAGGGCATTTTCCTCGACTTCTCTTACCGTAGGCAAGATTTCATTTTTTTAGAACTCTTTTGTCATTCTCATGCCAAACAATGCTTTTTGCCAAAATTATTTTCCATAAACAGAAGTTTTTTTTTTTTTTTTTAATAGAATCTTGAACTTTTTATATTTATCTATTAGATTAAAATTTTAATTTTTTACCTATAAGTTTGGAAACTTTAATTTTGTATTTGAAATTTTTTTGACATATTATAGAAGTTTATTCAACATTATTTTCAAAAAATAGAGATAAAAGTTTCAATTTAACAATTATTATTCTAATAATAACTAAAAGGTTGTATCTTATGGATGTATATGTCATTAGAATTTGGGTGACAATGATGAAAAGATATAGACTGGATAAAAAGCATAATCTAAAAAAAAGGGGAAAAAAACTTGATAGTGGATTGGGGCTAAGCATATATTTTTATTTTAAATAATGTATCGTAGTAAATATTTTCTAAAGTTGGTCATAGAACCATTTGGATGAGTTGATGCATATCTTCCTTTGGTTATAATTAACAACAATATTATGTAATGGTTTATGTTTTAATAATAAATAATGATAATAACCTTCCTTTTATCTAAAAATTGGAATATGGATTAGTGAGATAATACATAATTATTAATACAACAAAGAAATCGATTTTAAATAAAAATACAACAAAGAAATCAGGTTTAACAATCGCTATATGTAAGATGAAATAAAATTAATTAAACTATACGTAAATTATCATTTACATACATTAAAATAATATATAAATTTCAATTTCATTCATTATGAAAATTTTGTAACAAAATACATAGATAATTAGTTAATTAATACGTTGATACTATATGTATCAATTTATCAAAAAAGAAAAGAAAAGTAGTGTAGTGGTACACTTGAAGTTTAAATGTGTGGTTAATGTTACTTTGATACTTTTTTTTTAGTTGGGGGAGGGGATTACAAATAACGATTCCAATAATCGAACCTGTGATCCAAGAATAGAAATGGATTAACACCAAATCAAATAACCAATCGCGTCACCGACCCATTCGGTAAATATAATAATAAGTTAAGTCCTCATAGAGTTAGAAAAAAAAAAGTTTTTATTTATTTTTTATTTTTATTTTTTTAAGTTAGAAAAAAAATCACATTCATGGATTAAAATGGTGGTACTAAGATAAAAAGTCTTGAACATTAAATATGTAAGGGAACATTTTGACGAAAGTGAACATTTAATTTTGACTCTTTTTTTTAGTAAAGCATGGGAAGTGGAACAATACTTCTCAACACAATTTTTTTTTGTGAGTCCACAAGAATTGGGGTAAGTATTCGAACTCACGACCTTGAACAACAAAATTGTTAAAATATTTGTAATTTTCATGGAGACATCAAATTATGGGTACATATGGATTGAGTTGGGTTGTATTAAGAATTTTTGGATTAATAAATCTATTGACTTGGTTTGAGCAACCCAACCCAACATAACCTAATTCATATATTTTTGGGTTCGGTGGGGTCATCACATTTATATTTTTTTTTTAATTTGAATATTTATTTGTTACTTATTTTCAACTTTGATAAACACCAACAGAATAACTTTAATTAACAATTCAACTCCAATTTATATCATGACATATACCTTCTAAAACCTTTAAAAAATATTTTAAAGAATATTGGAGAATAAAATATTCAAATTCTATAATTGAATAAAATAAATATACGCACATCTAATTATATTATAGATAATTTTTTTAAAAAAAATTAGTTATAAATTAGGTTTAGTTTAGGTTAATAAGAAAATTCCATTTCTTCGAACCCAACCAATTCAAATAAGTTGAAAACCCAACCCAATCCAACACAAACCATCAAATTAAGTTGTGCTGGTTCGAGTTATTCGAGTTGTCAAATTATTTGAACACTCTTACTAAGAGTATAATAAATTATCAACATATTTTACTTCTCTCGACACTCTACTCCCAAACCATATAAACTCGACATTCGATACATCTAATCTTGATATTTATTCTTGATCAATTAATCATAAGTTTGAATTCTCGACTCTGAGGGAGTATAAGTGGAGACATTATAATTATGATGTGTAGTGTGTACCACCGTGAATGTAGAAGATGAAAAGAAAGTGGGGGGAAGGGGAAGGTGTGAACACGCTCCATTGGATGAGAGTGGTAAATGGTTAGTTTAGTTTTTATTGGTCGATGCTTTGGATCCTTCACCATTGTGTCGGTCTGGTCACACTGTCAGTTTTCACAAAGACTTTTACTCCACTAACCCACGAGTCTCTTCCCCCACATTGCATATATTATATCAATTTATAAACTTTCTTAAATCATCATTTTTAGTTTAAATTCGTTTTATTTAGATCTCAAACTTTTATATATTTAATTTTAATGGCAACAAGTTGTAAGTTTGAGCTAGAATTTAGTTATTAGTAGAGATGTTCATTTTTTTTGTGGGACCTATTGTCCCTATTTAGATAGAGATGAAAAGTGAGTGCGAATGAAAAAGTTCCCACAAAGGTAAAGAAATGTATTACTCATTCTCATTTTCTCAATCTTGGTCTCGTTTATATTTTATTTTTAAAAATTATTTTCACTATAATTTTTGTTTTGTAGAAATATTTATTCAAATGTATATTTTCTTCAATAATTAATTATCTAATTGAAAATAATGTATATTTTCGATGAACAACTAAAGTTAAAAATATCATTTTGGTCTCATTGACTTTAGAGTTTGTTCTATTTTGATCTCTAGACTTTCAAATGTTCAATTTTAATCTATTGACTTTGTTGTTTGTCCAATTTTGGTTTCTCGACTTTGCCATTTGTCAAATTTTAGTCTTTCTGCTTTCAAATGTCAAAATTTGGTTCCTAAACTATCAAGAAAGTTAAAAAATGATCATTTTAATCAAATGAATTTTTTTTTTCTCCCTCTTAAACTATTTTCTCACTCTTACATCTTTCATCATTTCTATTTCTCGAAGTCTTATCTCTATTAAATCTACCTCTCTAGTCCTCTTTCATTTTTTTTTCTTCCTCTTATTATCACTTCAATTCATAGTCTACCATGGAACCAAGAAGAAAAAAAAAAAGCAAAGAGGGCAAGAGAGGTGGATTGAAGAGAGGTAAAATTTTGGTTCATCGACTTTGCTGTTTATCCAATTTTGATCCCTTAACTTTCAAATGTCCAAATTTGGTCCCTCGAGAAACCAAAATTGGACATTTGAAAGTCAAGGGACAAAAATGGAACAAATATCAAAGTCGAGGGACCAAAATAGTATTTTAATAAAAATTTAACTATTTGAAAATATTATTAAAAAAAATACTTATAAACATTAAGATTATAAAAATTAAAAAAAAAACAGTGAAAGATTCGCGTGGAAAATTCAATCCCCACCAATTCTCTGTGTGGAATCCTAGCCATCATCTCCGCGAACAAAAAGTGAATTTCACTTCCCTTAATGACTATATTTTAAATTTTATCAGATCACAGAGACTAAATTATAATTTTTAAAATCATAAGAACTAAATTCTAATTTTTTTTTCAAACTATAGAAACTGTTAGGAATACAAACAAAGTAGTATAATAATTCCACATTGGTTAAATAAGAGGTAGATGATGAGTTTGTAAAGGAAAATAAACATCTTCATTGGTATGAGACATTTTGGGTCAAACAAAAAACATAGTCATGAGAACTTATGCCCAAAGCGGACAATATCATACTAATGTGGAGATCCAAGTTAGATTTGTCATCCCTTAACATAAACTAAATTTTAATTTTTGAAAACATAGATTAAACTCTAGTTTTTTTAAATATAGAAACCAAACTTATAATTTACCCTTTTAATTATCTTCTTAGAATGTCATAAGTCATTACCAAATACTAAAAAGAAAACATTGAAGCAAAGCTACATGTTGACTGAAAAACTCACCAAATTGCACTACTATTCAAATCCATAAAGTTGTGTTTCAAAATTATTAGGTTTTGAATACAATAACTCAAAACACCATTATGATCAATTTGAATTCTCCAAAGTAGTAAAATTCAAAACCATCGATTAAACTCTTTTAATAGTGGAGTTTAGGGAAGAAATTTAGCTAAGTTATAGGAGGTTTGTGTTAAAATGGTTTTCAACTTCGAAAATTTTCAAAATTGTCCATAAACTTTAACAAAAATTTTAAAAATAATCTCATCATTATATTTGGATGGAACCATTAAATTTTGGTTTAAAATATACTCGAACTTTTAATAGTGAAGTTCAAAGTAGAAATTGATTCATCCTACCAGATATGTTAAGTTGGATTTTTCAAATGAAAACGAAAGGTAAAAATAAGGTTACATCATAACAACAATATAATTAAATTCCTATAGATTTAGACCCTTCATTAATTACAAGCTTATTACTGCCTGATTATAGTAATTATCTTATAAAAAAATTCAAGAACACCTATATTTTTGTAACTATTTTTCTTTTTAAAAAAAAATCAAATTAATAATATTATTTTATTTTAATTTCACCCACATTTTTCTGTATTACTAATTTGGCCCAGTTGTGTGAAAGCTGAGGGGCTCATATTAGTCAAACTCATTCAACGCCACTTTTCTTTTTCTTCTTTATTTTATTAACATTCAGAAAATATAATAAAAATAAATAAATAAATAAACTGAACTTTTTAAAATATGGAATACTCCAGCTGGAGCCTTTGAATTTATTGCTTTATGAAAGGTTGAAGTTCAAGGAAGTATTTAAGATGGAAATTATTTTAAAAGTAGCTATATTGTGGATAAGATATGTGATTATTTATATTATAGACTATATATTAAATTGTTTTGAGACTAAAGTTTCAAACATTTTGTTTAGTTTGGAATAAATGAAAATAAAGTTCAGCTATGAACTTTATTAAATAACCAGGATAGTAACAATTTTTTGTTTTAAATATAAATTCATAATAGAATATTATTGATTAGATAGTATCTAAAATACAATTAACTTTTTCTTTTCTCTTTCATTTTTTTTTCTAAATAATTTGGCTTAGATAAAATTTTTTAAATTTTTAGAAATTAAGTTTGTTAATCTTATCATTAAATATTATAACATAACTAGAACTTCTATCTTATCCATGATATTTTAATTTACAAAATAATTAATCTCTCAAAATAAATTATAGAGTATTTGGATTAAGCAAAGTAAAAGATATCTTTTCATATTCCATCAAAATAATTAAGCAAGTAAAAGGTTCTCAAAAAAAAAAAAACAAAAAATCAAGTTTCTGATAAACATTTAATAAAAATTAATAACGATAAATAAAAATATTTATTTAAGCAAAGTATTGGGAGTAAAATGTAACTTTTGGGAGGGAATTCAAATTAAATTGGTTCATAATTTGAACCTTTTTAACCTGACAAATAAATGCTTGTGTTGATCACCATCTATTTCTTGCCTTATTGTAGCAAGAAGTGCAATCAAATTTGTATGATTCTATATGCTTTGGACTTTTATGGGTACAAAATTTATATAACGAATAAAAGTTTAATTTGATTCTCATATCAAAATTTTGAAGAATATTGGCTCCATTTGGCTTTATTCATTTTGTTTTTCCTTTTTAAAGAATGAATGGACCAAAATAAATTTTCAACTATTTTGATGGTGATTTTATTTTTTTAGTAAATATTGGGGAAGGGGGTTAATAGTGACCCTCGAACTCAAACTTGTGACACTGAAATTGAACTGGTTTATAATTAAACAATGAAATTATTGTGCTGATCCCTTCAGTAGTTGATGGTGATTAAATCATAGGTAATTTGTGTTTTAGAGCCTATAAGATTTAACACAGTTAATTTTGATTAACGTTCATTATTTTTAAAAAATAAAAATATTGATATTGATATTCAAATTCAAATTATATTAATTTCATGTTTTTAGAACTGTTTTTCGTTAAATATATAATCTTGATAATGGTGTCCTAATTAGATTAATCAGTTGAAATAGGATACAATTTGTTCAAAGAATATTTGGTGTACCAAAAAAACTTTATGCCTAATATTATTTAAATGTTTTATTAATATTTATTTGTAGTTAGAATGGATTTCCCATATATTACAACTGTTTTCCAATTGTATGGTTGATTTAATTTTTTTTTTTTAATTTTAAAAAGCTTCAGCTAAATATATGCATGGCCTACCCAGCCAGCTTTGAAATTATTTTAAAGGAACCAAACATTCAAAAATGCATTGCACAAAGACAATTTATTGAAAAATGTTTTTATTATATAGTTGTTATGTTCTCAATGTTTTTTTTATCCATTTTTCTAAAAGAATAATCTAACTTTATGCAACTAATAATAGTTACACATACATTTAAATCTTTATACTAATTAACTTATTATTTTAGTATACTAAAACATTTTATGTGTTTTTCTAGTGGATGGCAAAAAGACAAACTGGCATTAGGTTGACTCTAAAATAATTTAGAAATGTTGGATAAAGTAAGCCCTTAATTGAACTTTAATCAATTGATAAATAGATGTTTATGAAAGTAAGCCTCTAATTAAACTTTTAATCAATCAATATATCAATGTTTATGATCTATTGACCGATATAAATTAAACTATATTTTTTTAGTTTAAAATTAAACCATAAATTATGTAGACTTCACATTGTTAATTAATATATGTGGAAAAAGATATTGAAATAATAAAAATTTGAAAATTTTAGATACATAAATAGTGTAAGAAATTTGACAATTGAATGACAAACATACAAAAACTTAATTATACGATTGATTAAAAAAAAAAAAAAAACTCAATTACATGATATTAATCTCTTACATATATATATATATATTGGTTTGAAAGATATTAATCTCTTATAATTAATCTGTATATTAATACAAAAAAAACGTTAAAAACTAATTTTAATATATTTGAATTATAGTAAATTTAATCTAAAAATAATTGACATGTACCATCTATCTTTCAAATTTACAAGCTAAATGTGGCTTAAAGAAATCCCACAAACTAATTTAATTAGGCAGGAAGATAAAATAGAGATTAAATTGAATTAGTTAGTGAGGTTGTTGATCTAAAAAAAAAAAGTTGGTGAGGATATAATTATATTTTTGGTAAGAAGGGCTTTTATAGACAAAAATTGAGGGGGATTTGCTGGGATTGCCCATGTTTTTGTCCACCACTTTATTTTAATATTATATTTTTTTCTTTAAAGGTTATGTCCATCACTTTTGGTCACAAAAACACAAGTTTCCTAACACTTTATGAGCTAATTAGTACCAACATAAGTTTTAAATTGGCCAATGCTGATTAGAAACCTACAACTTTTGTGTTATTAATAGGACTCTCTCACCCTCAATTCAATTAATATGTCCAGCAGTTGTGGGCTTGCCTAAACATCAAAGCCCTCTCTATCTCTCTCACTTTTAGAGAGATACGTTCTCTTGGAGTAATCAGACAAAATCTCTTTGGAGCTTCATTGGCGAGCATTTGTGGGCACGACTACGTGTGTTTTTGGGTTTTCTTCCCTTCTCTATCAAGAGTTGGGAGTGAGTGTTTGTGAGGCTCTATGGAGAGTGGTGCATTTGGGATTGGAAAAAACTGTTTAAGGTGAATTGCGATGGATTTTAAGGGAGTTGGCTGGAGATTTGGCATGGGATGATCTTTCCCAGTAAATTCATATGTTAGGCTTGGGAAAAGAGAGAATAAAGAGGTCTTTCATAGAAAAAGGATGAAAGGATTGTTGGAGGAATGACTTAAAGGAGAGGCAAAGGGCTGGAAAGCGGAAGAACGCTTTCGATCGGGGTAAAGAAGCCCTTGAGAGTTCGTTAGGGAAACGAAGAGGTCAAGATCTAAAGCAGAAGTTTGGGAAGATGAGACAGAAGTGTGTCCTCCTAAGATTGGACCTTTTGCATTGGTGATTTACAATGAGGATTTCATCCGAGCGAGGGTCTTCAAAAAGGAACCGAGCATGAAGGTAAAATTTCATTCGTCGTCGCCGCTAGAGGAGGACACCAGAGTTGACGGGATATTTTCGAGGTTCCAAGTGAAAAGAAGACGAGGATCAGAAAGTGGGAAAGGCTATATGGCTAGCATGTGGCCCGAGAAGAGACATGTGTCCTTGAGCCATGTGTCTTTCATGCAACTTTTGTTCAGTTCAACGATTAATTCTCGAATCAAATGCGTGAGTGGTTAAAGCAGATATGTGTCCATCGAAATGAGTGCATATTCATCTCTTGCTTGAAATGTACTACTCTAACATAATGATTTCACATTAGTCGAAAAAGTTCATTCCATATGTAAATGACTATATGCATATGTAAGAAATATGTGCATGATAGTATCCGTTTGTAAAGATTGTATATATGAACATGATTTTTTTAATTATTATTTAATTAGATTTAATAATTTTGACAGGGGTATAAAATCTTTGTTTGTTTGTTGTTTTTATTATTTTATTATTATTATTATTATTTTGCTTATAAAATAAAAGAAACAAAAATGAGGATTTAAATTTTCTCCGTCTCAAAAATGATAAAACAAAGATATGAAAAAGAAAGTTAGAAAGTACCATTTTATATTTTATAATAGAGTAAAGAAAAGATTTTCTTTTATATACCCTACCTAAGGAATTTCATATTCATATGCTCGAGACAATAGTAAATTTCAATAATTATTTTGATTAATTTAAAAAAAAAAAAAACATGCTTAGTTTTATTTGAATATATATATATATTCTAATGAAAATTTTATATGTTATTCATTTTTTATTTTTAAATTTCAAGAAGGAATTATATTATTTTTTTATTTGAAGAAAAAAATTTGAATCAAAATATCCCACGTTAATTGAAAACTTGGAAAAATATAAATTGAATCAAGATATTGTATGTTAACCAATTGAAAACTTGAAAAATTAAAAGTGATGTGTTTTTTTATTTCCTAACTGTATTCAAAGAATTTAAACATTCGAGCAAAATAATTATTTGGCTGATACGGATCTTGAACCTAAGACATTCGAGCAAAATAACTATTTGACTTCTAACCAAGTAAGCTAATAAGCTGCAATAGACCACATGTAAAATTGAAACCAAAATATCGAATATAAAACGATTAAAAACTTGGAAAAATCAAAGTTGATGCATTTTTTTTTCTCTCTAATTGTATTTAAAATAGATTTATTTCTTAAAAAAAATAAATAAATAAAAAGACTTGCGCGTGCGTTGAAACTATGACCTTAGTTGATGTGTTTTGTTATGTTTTGACCAACTTAGCTAATAGGCCATATATTTACTTCTAACAAAAATACCATATGTTAGCCAATTGAAACTTGGAAAAAATTTGTGATAGCATTTTTTTCTCAAAAACAAATTGGCCTATGCATGTTTCGAACCTGCAACCTTCGCGTTATTAGCACGACGCTCTAACCAACTGAGCTAATAGGCCACATGACTTAATTAACCGAAATACCATATGTTACCCAATTGAAAACTTTAGAGGATTTAAACACTAATCTCTGAAAAGAATTTAAATTATAATTTTATCTTATTTTAAAATATGAAGGAGCATTTGGAGATCTCAAATCCATTATCATCATTACAACATCGCTCAAACCAACTAAGCTAACAGGCCAAATGTAAAACATGGTAGGGTAAATTTAATATATTTTAGCCAACATATTTGTTCAAAGAAAAAGATCATTTAGGTAAAATAATATACATTAAATTTCTTTTATTTTTTCTCTCGAGTTCAACAATATTTGAGGTGCCACCAAGAGCTGAGACCAATTAACACGATCCAATTTGATAACGAACAATATATAAGTCTTCCAATCTCAAATATTGAGTATATATTCATCGACCTAATAATACAAGCAAGTATATTTATAATATAGCGTAAGATTAATTGTAAAGGATCATGAAGTATCTTTGATGGGAATATTGTTGCATAGCCAATCAAATCCCTCATACAGCCCTTGTCCAGAATTTGCAGAAGTACCTTGTATGAACCTTATATTAAAAAAAAAAAAAAAAAAAAAAAAAAAAACAAACAAACCCAAAGATTACAAATTTACTTCTTCCCCTGATTCTTATAATTTTGAAAAGTCTATCTTTAAACATATGGTTTTATATTTGCATAAAATTTTGAATTTTAAAAGTATGTAGTAAAATACTTGATGCTATCAAATATATATATATATATATATATATATTTTTTTTTTTTTTTTTAAATCAAATATATTAATTTCGAGACTAAAAGTTTAGAGTATTGACCATGAAATTTTATATCTCATGAACTAAAAAGAGAAAAAAAAAATTGAGATACAACCCCTTTTTTCTAAACTTTGTAATTTATCTTGTCTTTTTAATGGTACGTATTGTTTTAAAAGGAAATCTTTGTTCTTATACCCTATAATAAATAATAATATTTTAGTTTTTTTTTTTTTGATAAATAATAATAATATTTTAGTTAATATACCATTTTCGGGTAAACATCTATCCAATTTGGCAAAATAATAATAATAATTATTATTATTATTAGTCCTCATCAATATATATGCCGGCTCTATAAATTTTCCAATTTTTCAAAGAAAAATCCCTCGTCCTCGATTGTTATTGAATCAAAAAAAGAATTTTTATATGTCAAAATAATATTTTTATCATCAAGGAGCTCTCTTTTAGTGACATTGGCAAATAGGAAGAAAAAAATATATAATGTATTATATTTTCGTGTTAAAAAATTAAGTAAAAATCAAAACTTAAATGAAATAAACCCAAATGATATTTAAATTTTAAAAATTACTATTAAAAAATTATTCAACCAAAGAAGTTCCCAACGAAGGAACAAAAAAACTCTTTTTTAAAAAAAGAAAAAGAAAAAGAAAAAGAAAATTTTCATAAAACATGATTAGTTTATATTTAATTTATTATCCTCAAATATGTGTAAACAAAACTAAAATAAGTAGAGCATATTACCATCTTGTTTGAGAGAGTGAGTGGAGGCCAAGTTTTGTTGCAATTTCAGCAACTGGCATTGAACGCGGAAGATCTTGCTTGTTCGCAAATACAAGCACAGCTGCATTCCTCAGCTCTGGCTGTTCATTTTGTAATTTGCATCTTTAATTTATCTTAAGCTAATATATATAAATATATATATATATATTTTAATGAAATAAATTATGAGGATGGTCTTGTAAATAAAGTTGGACATTAAAACTATAAAAAAACCAAAGGTTTATTTCAATTAGATATTAATTGAATTATGAGGGTGTGGTCTGTTCCCATCTTAAAATTATTTTAGGTAATTAAAAACATGGATAAAATATAGATATCAAAATAAAGAAAATTATAGGTTGGAATAGTTATACGGTAATTTTAATTTTCAAAAAGCAAAAACCAAAACAAAAAGATATTTTTTGAGTTTTTGCTCTCACATATGCATAGTCAGTCTCATTGATCCATTAATTAAAATATGCAAAACTTATCAATTATAGTATAAAACATATAGAAAAAATATTTGTTAGCTTTAAGTTGAGATATACTTAGATGAGGTTTCTTTGATGTTAAGTTACTAAAAATGATTATAGGAAGGTCTGGGTAAGAAAAACATGAATGATTATGGAGAGGATTACAATTAGGAGAAGATGAATGGAAAGTGGTAATAAAGAAATGTGATTTTGGAGGATGTTGAGATAGATGCCTTGAAACTATGATGCCCCACGATTACTTAGTCGAGATCCAGGGGAGATGCTTAGGTGGGGACTTGAGGGCAACAACCCCAAAACATAGACGAAATATGTAATTGAGCTTATATTTTTTCGTATTGGACTTTCATGTGTTTTAGACCATATGTTGTAATATGATTTTATGAAAATGCATTGTATCAACTCTCTTAAAACTCTAGCTCCATTTGATCGACATTATGTATTCTATAACTCCAAATTAATAAAACAATTATTTCCTCTATCCGTGGACGTAGCTAACACACATTTAGTAAACCACATCAATCATCGTATTTTCTCTCACGTTATACATCAATTTTCTTTTATTGTTGTTCCGCTTTCATAACACAGGCAATGACTTTCAGTAGCCCAAACGTTAATAGGAGACCATTCTCATATCTTTCTCCCAAACTGAATTTAACTCATTGTTATAAAATTCCACAAAACTAAAGTAATTTTCAATTGCTTCTTCTTTTACGAACATTTCCTCAAAGAATTGCAAATATGGTGGCAAGTATCATTTTTGTTTCTTCTTTTTTATAATTCATGGTTCCAACAACCATCTTACAAATGCTAACATGGCATCTCATTTTGGCTAGTGCACAAACAATTTCGTAGACGACTTTTCATGATCCGAATCGGATTCTAAACCTAATACAAATCTAGAACTACACTCATTTAATCTTATTATTATTTTATTATCATACAAATAAACCTAGTGAAAATGAAGGCATTAATATAAATATATAAAGTAGAGTGATAATTTTCTAAGCATTCCTTAATATCCAAATGTTGTAGAGTCAGATTAGTCGAGGTGCGCGAAAGCTAGCCTGAACAGTAAAGAATATAAAAAAAAGAAAAGATAATACCTCAGCAAGAATACGATGCAACTCATTGCGGGCTTCACTGACCCTCGCTCTGTCACCGCTGTCCACAACAAACACAAGTCCTTGTGTGTTTTGAAAGTAATGTCTCCACAATGGTCTTATCTGCTTTGTTTAAAACATATTAAAGATCAAGAACACAAAAAACAAAGTAAAGTTTCATTAATTCTCACATTTTGTTTCATCAATTTCTCTTCACAAATCAATTGAGGATATACTTTGTTATTTTAACTCTCTTAAAATAGTTAATAAATTACCATTTTGGAACCACTATATACTTTTGAGCTTAAGCTTTCAATTGAGGAAATGCTTTGTGGGAAAAGTTATGATTATAAATGGTGAGTTATTATAATAAACAAAAGGTTATTATAACATGTGTTTTGGATGTTGGTTATAATAAATAGAGATTATCGTAACATATGTTTGAGGTGCAATTTTTTATAATAGGAGATTATTATAACGAAAACGAGGTTGAAGGGTTATTATAGTTGGAAAGCACTTACGCTAGAAAACTCTATGATGTATCTCGATATCACAACATAGGAACGAGTCAATGATGCATTAGGTATAGGGGAGCAAAGCTTTGATTTTTCCATTTTCAAAAAAAAAAAAGATTTTAAGAATATAAATTTAAACCATGAACTATTTTCAAACCACTTCTAAAAAAAATGTGTTCCTTAACAAGGTTCCTTTTAAAATGTCATGTTTATTTTTATTTTTTTAATCTCTATGTGTGCGGGTCAATTTATGCATTTATTAACTATTCTCACGAAACAACTGTTTAAGTTTATTACATTTAGTTGTCAAGATAATTTATAGAAAATTAATTCCTAAAATCCTGTTTGATAACCATTTGATTTTTTATTTTAGATTTTTGAAATTTAAGCATATTCTAACTCAAATTTCCTACAATGTATCCACCTTTCCTTAAGAAAATATGTGAATGATAACCAACTTTCAAAAACAAAAACAAACTTTTGAAAGCTATTTTTTTTTCCCAAATTTTGGTTTGGTTTCTACAAATATAGGTGAGATGTAGATATCCAAATAAGAAAGAACATATAGTAAGATAGTTGTTTTAAGCTTAAATTTCAAAAATCAAAAACAAAAAATCAAATGGTTATCAACCAGACCTAAGTATTTTCCATAGATTCACAACACATAACATCTATGTAATCTATGTTTAGTCACAATTTAGGAACGGTAAATGGTGTGTTCTAAGTACAAATTGGGAGAGGGGGGCCACAAATCCTACATAAAGGGTACGACTGTTCTCGAATAAATGAGAGTCAAATACCGATTTTCATGATCGAATCCGTGACCGTAGTATTAAACTGTTTTACCACCAAACAATGAAACGAACATGTGTGCTAATTTTAAACTTTTCATGAACACATAGTTTGACCATTACTGTATCAGTTTCATTAACATAAAATATGAAGCATATGTTCAGATAGCAACCAAAGTAAAGTATTTGTCAGAAAGTAGAATGAGAGGGTTTGATTTTCAAACCTTATCTTGTCCTCCAACGTCCCAGACAGTGCAGCTCATGTTATTGTATTCTACTGTTTCCACATTGAACCCTGGATCATAAAATGTAACTATAAAAACTGTTCAACAAATGTCTCTTTTTTCCCAACCCTTTTCAATCTAGAACACTTCCACATGTTGAAAGTAGTAGTGTCTTTGAGAAGAAAAAAAACCTCAAGAAAAATAATAGAAGTAGAAATAAACAAACCTATTTTTTCAAAAAAAAAGAAGTAATAACTATATTTATCATCAAAAAACCATTTTTGTTTTACATATGATTCGCTTACTACCACTTTACCTAAACAAGACATCAAAAAGATTGATTGGAATTTAGATTTTATGATCCCTTGGATACTCGAGCCTATCGCTCTTTTGAATTAAAGTTGGAAGTTCAACTTTCGGAGGGCATTGATTTTTTTTTTTTGCTCTTATGCCCATTTCCACTATTCTCACAAGACACACCATCTTAATCCCATAACATTTAGCTTCAAAGAAACCCTTAAGAAATTAACCTAAGATACAACTGAACTAAAAATGAAAGGAAAAAAAAAAAGGAAGAATAGTCAAAAGCTTTATCTTAGAATGTTAGTCTATTGCGTTCTTGTCAATTCCCTCAACAAAACACTCCCACACTAATTCTCTAATAAAACTATCCTTTAAAATGATTTTTTTTATAACCATGAGTATCTAAGTTTGTTTATGCACACTTCAACTATTCTTATAGGACATACCACATGATCCTATAACATTTGGAGGTCAAGAAAATTTATAGGAAATTATTTTCTAGGTAGGTGACCATAGATAGAACTAATAACTTTTTGGATTCTCAAAATTCTCTTTAACCACTAGACAAATCTATAATGATTTTGAAAATGATAAATAAAATAGAGGGGTGAGATGAAAGATTGATTTTGAGAGTACGTACCAATAGTTGGTACGGTCATAACAATTTCACCAAGTTTTAGTTTGTACAGAATGGTTGTCTTCCTAGATGCATCAAGACCGACCATCAGAATTCTCACTTCACGGTTGTGGAAGAGCCGCTTCTTCAACCTGGAAATCATTGCACCCATGCTACAATATGCAAGGACTATAAAGAAGAAGAAAAAAAGGGCAAATTTTGCAGGCCAAGTGCACCAGATCTTAGTTATGCAAGTAAGACCAAAACAAAAGCAACCAAAAGCATGAGTTTACATGAGAGATACCTTGTGTTCCAAGTGAAAATCAGACCAAAAACTTCTACAGGAAAAGGCTGAAAGAAAGGGAATTGATTCTTTGGGACAGAAGGCAATAAAGCTCTTTGTCTCCTCTTCCAGTATATTTGTTTGCCAGAGTGCATAAACTTACTTAGACTGATGGAGATGCTTTCTTCATATCTGAAAAGAATATATAATAAACTACTTTAGGACACAGTACAAATCACTTAACTTCACCTGAAATGCAAACAAACTGGGGCCGAGCTCTTTAGAAGAACGGCGCGTGATTGATCGATCTTGTGAACCAAAGGCTCTCCTCCTAGTTATTAGCATTGAGTTTCATCTTAAAACTAATTGACAACGAAAGGAGTAGTTGCCGTATCCTCAATACTAGTATCCCCAATGCATATAAAAATGGTCTGTACAAAACAGGAAAGTTACAAACAAAGATTCTATTAGTCGAACACTCCAATTTGGTTGTCAATTGTTCGAACTCGACATTATTACAACGAATGAAAATGGATATCAAGTAAAATATCTTTTGGAGTTACAAACTTTACAGCCAACGTGCAATAAAATCTTAGATGTGTTCAGTTTTTGGAAGCTGATTGGAAGATGAAAACTGCAGTCAATATGCCAACCAATGCGGTAACTCCCAAGGCCACACTAGGCAGGGGAGCCGTTACTCCAAAATTCTGCATCATGAAAAACAATGTCCGGTAAGGTTTCGGTTAATTCCATGACTATGAAATTTGTCTTAAAAGACACAAGGGATAAGTTTAAGCTCTGATTTCTTGGTGTAAACTTTCTCTTCTTTTCCATGACTATAGATATGATTTACTTTTAAGCGATTGATAATCTATTATGTAACTGGCCTCGTGCCCATGTAATTTCATATTTATAATGAAATTGTTTCTCATCCAAAAAAAAGATGAAGTTTAAGCTCTGGATTTTCTCTAACTGGACATAGTAAACAAATGAGAAGAGCAACCACAAAAGTAAAGAATCAGGCACATCCAACGACCAGCCTAGAATAATTAGACGTTCATTTTTATATCAGACCAAAATCAATCAGAAGCAATCAACCAAGAATAATTCAATGGTCACTTTTATATCAAGCCAAGATCAGTGAGACAAGAGTTTGGAAATAAAAGTGGAAGAAACCCAAAAAGGCAATAGAATACATTCTAGATACATTTTGAGAGCCATCTTCAATTCAACACTTCAAATGGAATACTCCAAGTGGTACAAAAGGATACATTCGTATAATTAATTAGGGAAAAGAAAATTTTCTAAAGAGAAAGTATAAAACCTGAAATCTGTGTAAAACGAACAGAATGAGCTAATATTTTGTTAACAATTAGGTGTTTTAGAATTATATAGGCCAAATTACAGATTCCAAAAGGCAAAGAAAACCTTAAAATAATTTTAATCCGCTATCAGCAGTATAAGTAACAATGACCCTTTTTTTGAGATTAGAAAGTTCATACCTCCAAAAGTCCCTTGCCTGTCGCTATTTCAACACTAATAGCAATTGCAAATCCTACCATCGCAAGCCGCCCGAGCCAAACATCCAGATTGTTACTCCCCTGGGTACTTTGCTCACATCTTATAGACACAGCATTTGGTTTCATTGCATGCTTCATTTGACCAGTTGGCTTGCTTAGCACTGGGAACATTAGTAACCATTAGCTGATAATAAAATCTAGTTGAATATGTCACTTCAATTCCCAAAATTTACCAACACGAAAAATGGTTAAATTGTAAATAAATAAATAAAAATACCCTCAAAATTTTTCTTCTTATTTAAAAAATACTCATTTTTTTTTTTAATCGGGAAATCGGAGCTCCGCTCCCCTATAGCCAGGGTACCACTGGCCCGTCCCTAAGCTGTAGTACCGAGATATTTCGAAGGGTATTCTAATTTAAGTGCATTGGAAAATGCTTAAACTAGAATTATATAGGCGAATGACTTTTCAAGGATCTCTCAAGGAAAAAAAAAAACTCATTCTGTGCAAAGTTGATAGAATCCTTGACTTTTCATATACCTTTCAAAAATACCCTTGGAGTAAAAATCTATTAAAATATTGAATGAAAATCAAACACCGCAATGACTTAAAATGACGTAGTGATGACTAAGATATTTACCGGGTAAGTTTGAAAGAATGACATTCAAATACGTCAAATTTTTCTCAATATTTTAACGATTTTTTTTACTTTAAGAATAATTTTGAAACATTTATGAAAAAAGTTAATATTGCAATTTTGGAATGAAGAAAAGTAATTTTGGAACAAGAGAAAAGTTCTAAGGGTGGATATTTTTTACAATTTGGTCTTTCCTCTAATATTAGACCACTTAGACTGGAACTTGTGCCATATTTCTTTCTTAACTTTAGCCTATCTTTGCTGGTTCCGCTTTGCTCCACAATCAGATCGTCCATGGCTATTTCCCCCAAGAATGGGGGCGACGAGATCTATAGTCGTGTAGAGCTAACGATCCATTTTTTATCTGTAATTACCAGGATTTATCTACTCTACAACTTGTGTCACATCCTTTCATCATCTGATCTTATATGACTTCAGCTTTTCTCCTTCCTATGGCCATATCCGAAGACTCGTAGTTCGGCACACGAGCATCATTTTTCCGGTTTGCGAACAAAACATAACTGTAAATCTTAGCTACGTAGAATACGACATACAAGCTTAACCTACACTCATCCTCTCGTTTCTTTGAATGTACTCACTATCAAACTTGTATTTTACCAATTTACCTTTGTATTTTGCTCTTTGATTGATATTTATAGATATTCCAATAGGCTATGTAACACTTTCACTTCATCAATGAAAATATTTTCATTTCCTATCAAATAAAAGTAAGAATGAACTTAAAAACCCTACTAATTGATAGAAATCGTCAACAAATCAAGCAGAAACATCCGAATTAGACTTAGAACAGAAAGAACAAGAACATGTACCAAGCGGAGAGCCAGTAGCAAACGTCGTTCCGTTTTTCAAATTCGGTAGGGAACCTCTGTGAAGTGGAAAGGATTTTGGTGCAGATCTTGCGAAGGAAGCATCTGCAACATTGTTATTGTTTGTGTTCATGAATCGATTGAATACTCAATAATTACAGAACAGGAGTCCGAAATCGAGAAAGTGTGCTTAGAGAGTACCGCGTATGGCGAGAGCAAGGGAGGCGGAAGCGTGAAGAACGGCCATTCTTGAAGCTCGGTAGTCGCCGGAAAATTCCTGAGAGTTCTTTCTTGAAAACTCCTTATCTCTTCTTCTTCTTCTTCAATGGCCGAAAATCACAGATACCGGAAGTTCACGATTGGTGTTTTCTTCCACATTTTACAATTTGAGGAAAGAAAGATTGCCACGTGTCGTCTACAAATATATGTTAACTATTATATTTCCTATCTTCTATGTAAATGGCCAATAATGTTTGGTATTTATTTTAGACTAAATTGTAAAAGAAAAAAAAAAAAAAAAAAAAAAATCAAAGTGCTTCATTAGAAGATCAATTCTTCCATCAAAAGGAAAATGAAAATAGAGAAATAAATCTCAAATATAATTATTTTGATCCTGATCTACAATTCGGACCAAAATTAATTAAAACATAAAATTTTGTAGACTAAGAGATTTCTAAATAGATATGAAACACTTTTCAACTATTTAGTTTATACATTTAAAAAAAATGATAGATGGTAAAATGGTAATGCCTTAGAAAATTACTACTACACTAGTAGAAAATGTCTATATTGTTTTTATCGAAAATTATTAATTTGTAAGTATATTTCTTTTACTG
Source organism: Sechiopsis laciniata (assembly GCA_037833695.1). NCBI lineage: Eukaryota > Viridiplantae > Streptophyta > Magnoliopsida > Cucurbitales > Cucurbitaceae > Sechiopsis > Sechiopsis laciniata. The sequence goes on from JBBMKA010000001.1 coordinate 624,814, forward strand.
TTTCATAAATGTTTTGAAACTTCATAAGAAAGAAAAATTATAATGTTAGATAAAAAAAAAATGAGTGACAATGATTTGCGAGAATAATATAATAGTAACTAAATTGTTAGTTTGGATTAAATTTGAAAGAACAATATTTAAAACTGGCAAATTTCTTTTGTTCATATTGAATGTGATATCAATTAAGTTCTTAAATTTAAAATTTTATATTTTTAATAAATATAATATAAACTAAATTAGTATGTTTTTTATAGTTGAAATACAAAACTTGGTAGAAGTTTTGAAAAACAATATTTGTATGATATATACAACGACAACAAAAAAAAAGTGAAAAAATGAAATAGAGTAAAAACACTAACAATTTGAACTCAAAATAAAATAACATGCACCTAGAATACAAACTTTATAAACTATATACCGATATAGCATGCATAATAAACACAAATTCTCTATACACAGACTAAAATAACATCCACATATTATCATAACTCACTCAAATGTCTCAAACACCACCAAATTGATTATCTCCAAAAACACGACAACTGCCTTAACGTAAACACGTGCAACAATCAAAAGAGGAAAACACACGGACACCATTAATACACAAATTCAGTTTATTCAAGAGATGAAATGAAGAAATCACCCAATACAACAAAAATTAAATTACCAACAAAGTGGGAGACATCAATGTTTAATTTGTAATAGAAAGTGTGAGATTAGGGTTTAGGGGTTTGAGGAACAAAGTTGGAGAGATAGGCATGAGCCAACATTTGACCCAAAATGACCTGAGCTGATGTTGAGAGATGGAGGTTGTCTTCTTGGAGTTCCAATCCCTTTGCATCCACACACACCACATTCTCCATTTTCATACTCAATTGTGCTTCCCTCACTTTTTCTATATACTCTGATCCTGATGCCAATGCTACCTGTTTTCAATTTCATATATCTCAATGTTATCATTATCGAATAAGTCGTTCTCCCATTGCCAAAAAGAACTATAGTTCAGTGATAAGTCGTTCTCCGATTGCCAAAAAGAGCTATAATTTAGCAATATAAAGATAGCCCATGAACCAGAAGGTTATGAGTTTGAATACCCCAATTCTCAATAGTTGTTCAATTCAAAAAAACAAAAAAAACAAAAAAGCATTCCCCAATTAAGTAAAAAATGGGAGAGTGAGCAAAGATGCACGAGATAGAAATTTGTGCCTCTTCCCCTATTCCCACTATGTTTATTATTATTTTTAAATGTACTCTTATAAATTGTTTGTTAATATACCATTTTGACACTTAATTATTGTTCCATCTTAATCATAAACTTTCAAATGTCCAATTTTATACTTTGGATTTCAAGTTTGTTCCATTTAAGTTTTTAGACTTTTGAATATCTAATTCTAGTTTCTATACTTTTAAAAAAGTTTAAAATTGGTAACTATCATAAAATTTGTAATTAATATTAATGAAAAATTATTTAATAATCATATAAGTATATTAAAAAATGATATTTTTTTAAATAAAAAATGACACAAAAAAATATAATAAGGACAAATTTGGAGTATCTTTTAAAAAAATTCAAGGGCTGAAATTGAACTTTACCAAATCATAATAAATTTAAAATTTTCATAGATCAAAATAAAACAAAATTGAAAGTCTCCGAGACTAAAATTGAATATTTATTATCTAACATGTCAATTAAATTGTGAAGGTAAATGTTAAAATGAAATTAGAGATCAAAACCAAGTACTAAAAAAAAGTGAAAGAAAATTGAAAGTTGAAAATTAGAGATTTGAAGATTTTGGGATTTGAAAATTCGAAGAAAAAGAAAAGTAAAACCTGAATAATAGGGAGAGAAGGCAAGGCGAAGTCCCGGCGCAGATTAGCAACAAGAGCCTCCATATTGCTCTGATACGCCTGAGCATCATGGAGAGCAATGGTGTCGCTCTCCCCTTGAAACCACAACACGCCCTTAATCTGCCCCCCGCCCTTCACGCTCTCCCTCGCCCTCTTCACCATATCCTCATACAGCTTCTCCCCACGCGCCCACTCCCTTATCGCCGTGCCCCCCACCGCGCACGGCACCACCGCAACCGCAACCCCCGCCCCCGCCCGCTCCCTCACCGCGTTCGCAAAAGCCATCCCAGGCCCCACCCCGCACGTCTTCCGCGTGTCGATGTCGTGGTGCAGCGGCTCGCGTGCTCCCTCCCAATGCAGCTTCTTGCTCAGCCGGTAGATGGATGGGTGCGGCTGCGATTCGGGTGGCACGATGCCGTCCCACTTGTGGGTCTTGCGTGACACGCCGCCTCGCCCGGCCATGTTGCTTTGACCGGAGAGGATGAAGATCTGGTTCTTTGGCGGCGGCGTTGTTTCGATCGGATCTGGATCCGCCGTTGACGCCATGCTTTTTAGTCTGGATCTGGATATGTGGTCGTGGGACGAAATGAGAGCCGTGGGTGCCTACTGAGTCACTTATGGACTGCGCTGTATTATAATTAAAATTATGTAAATCATCTATTTTGCAACGTCAACATTTTAGAGTTTTTTTTAAATTGCTAGGTTTTAAACAAATTAAATATTTCATATTTTGGTATGAGTGAAATATTTTTTTAAGATTTATTATAATTTAAATATGTATACTAATTTGTTATCTACAACATATTTTCATTTTAAAAATGTTCGAATATCGGTTTTAATTTCGAGTTAAGAAAAAAAGGTTGAGACAAGCAAATAACACCCAACAAATACAAAATGAATCTCTCTCTTATCGAGATGAGTTTGTCTCTCTTTATGGTTTTAAAAATAGGTGCCTTTTCTTTGGGCTCTGAATAGGTTTTTCTAATATGGGTTTATGGTCATTTTTTTTAGAATTATAGGGTGTGATACTGAACCCTGTCTGGTTGTCCTTAGAGTTTTCGAAGTGGATGGTTAGTGAAGTCTTTTGTAAGCGATGAGGCAGAAGCTCGCTCAGAGTTATTCAGGGAAGTTTGTTCGTAATTGCTCGAGAGTTGGTTGGAGGTTAGAAGGGTTGAGAAAACAAAGGTATTATATAGTTTCTGTGAGGCATCGTCAAATTCTGAGAAGAGGAAGAAGACAATAATCGCTTTGGTGGGCAAATGGTCAAAAGGTAAAGATGGTGGTTCGGAGCCGAGGAAATGTAAAGGCTTGGAACAAGAGCATGGCATTCGATAGAGGGAAAAGAGCCTTTGGCGTGAAGTTTCTGAAACAAAGGTAATGCTTGGTTGAAGAAGTTCGAATTGAAGGGAAATGGCTAGATGAAGAGGAACGAGCCAGTGTTCATCATGTTTAGCTAGTGTTCTGGGGAGTTGCAGTTGCTTGCAACCCAGAAAAATACGACAAAGAATAAAATAAGGGCTCCTTCACTGTCAATGGCTATGGTTGGAGAAGTTTGCCAAAGTGATAGGTGAGACAAGGTGTCAAGTCGTCAGCACAGAAAAGTAGGTGATGTTGGGACATGTGTTAGCAATAGGCATGGCCTATTGTCGGTTGTTAGGCTTGAGGAATGAACCATTGGAGAGCATGCAAGGGTTGTTGGACCAACTTGTTTTGATAGTTATGGAGCCTATTTAGATCATGCCTCAAATCAAACTCCCGTTCAATCCACTAGTTCTCTTGAATCGATTTTTATCTTTGGATCAAACTTTTGGTTCACTAGAACAAGACGCTTCAGCAGTTTAGGTTTGTCAATCTATCAACTCGTCCAATCTTATCTATTAAAGTAACCTAAACAAACCCAATTTATATATTTTTTGGATTGAGTTGGATTATCGAGTCGTATTTATCTTTTTTTTCATATTCCAAGTTTCGCCCATAATCCATAAATACATAAAAATGAAAAAAAAATTATCTTATAATCTTAAACACATACATTTAACACTATTCTTAATTTAGAATAGATTGAGTTGAACCCAAAAAATTAACAAACCCAAAAATCTATGGAGAAATAAAAAATTATAACCCAACTCCATCTTTACCATTTGGGTTTGGTATAACCCACAGTAACAGCCACCGTAAGCTATTTTCCTGCAGCGCTATCAAAATTGTATCTGATCGTCAGTCATGCAGTCGCTACTCTCGCCAGTCGCCGCCACCGGTCTCTTCCCGGCCGCCGCACTCCGTTCATCGGATTTTTACCTCCGCCGCTTCCACCGCCAGCCTTTCTCTGTCCACCACGCGTTCAATCTCAATTCTCCTTCCAATTCACTTCCTTCATTTACCGCCATTCGATCTTCTTCTTCGTCGTTGCAGCGATTAAGGAACTTCGGTACTCTGGAGCTGAGGAGAGGTCGATTTTGTTCGGAATTATGCGCTTCTTCTACTCCCATTTCGCCGACGGGTCGCCCAATTGACGAGTCTGAAAAGGCGAAACTGGCTCAGGTTCTCTTTCTTGTGATTCTTTCGGTTGTTTTTAGCTCAATCCTTTTGGTTATGATGATTAATTGACGAGGAAATGTAGTATTGAGAATTAGGTTTGGTTTGTTTTAATTTATTGGGTGAAATTGTGAAGGGTTTTATGTTGGTTTATTAGATGAATTGGCTTCTGGCTTCAGAAAAATTATTATCTCTCTAATTTGATTGAGTCTGGATGTTTCTATTTGATTCTCAATGAATGTTTGAGCTTTGTAACTCTCATGCTCTTTCCTGATAAAGCCGAGTAAGGGAACAGCTTAATCACATTTGTAGTTTACAGCCATGGTAGGTTAGATACTAAGGTTAAAAATTACCAATAAAAAATAAACAACTAGAGGTAGACAGTATATGAAATAGACTTTGAATATATGTGTGTAAAGTAAACTATGCAAAAGGATGCAGGCAGTAAACAACATTCTATTGCAAGGCTAACCACCACGGGTAGCTAGTGTTGGAGATACTCCTATTCAACATCTTTATATGATAGCATGGGCTACTCCTGATTATCATTTGGTTTTGAGGTGGAACCGCAGTTAATCTAATATGGTATTAGAGTCCCATGAGGGTATTTGGTCCCTAAATTCCAATATGACTCAAGCGGGTATTTGATCCCAAAATTCGGATCTGACCCAAACGAGTGATTCTAAGTGGGTAGTTTGGACCTAATCCAAGCGGGTAAAACTTATGCAGGTATTTGATCCAAAGAATTCGGATCCGATCCAATTGAATAATCCTAAGCGGGTATTTTGGTCCACAAATTCGGATCTAATCCAAGATAGTTTTTCCAATATAGCGCCATCGTGAAGGGACATGTTGGAGATACTCACCTTGTCCTATATTGAAAATGTGAGGAGTCTTCAACATCTTTATATGATATGTTGGCTACTCCCTTTACTACCAATTGATTTTGAGGTGGAACCAAATTGATCTAATACCTAGTGGTCAAAAGAACATTAAGAAATCAAAAGGTCGTGTGTTCAATCCATGGTGGCCACCTATCTAAGAATTAATTTCTTACAGGTTTCCTTGATGCCTAATTGTTGTAGGGTCAAGCAATATGTCTTATGAGAATAGTCAAGGTGCACTCAATTTGGTCCGAACACTCACGGATAAGAAAAAAAGATTCTATTGTCAAGGCCTCCACAATGGGGGTAATGATTAATACCTAGAGCATAGACGATGATTGTAGTTCAAGGAAAAACGATCTCCATCCTAGGTGAGTTTCTAGTGCTTAATGAGTATGCAATGGTTTTCTCCATGCAATCAGGCTTCTCCTATGAATAGTTAACGTGTAGTGTCATCTAGGCTAATATTATATTTCACACGTTTGGTTGGTTGCCTTGCTGTTATTTTTATTTGCTTGTTTTGTGGCTTAATTAGTTTATTGTTTTTAGGTACTTTACTACATTATAGTCGGTTAATTGGCAGCATATAGATGTAGGCAAGTGTTATGACTCTGTAGTCACTACTTATGAATGAATATTGATTTCTTGCGAGTGTTCTTCAATAGGTTCTTAAACCTTCATTATCATTATTTCTAACATATGATGAACCAAGTTGTTTTGATGGTTTAGGTAGCTAAGAGATTAGAGAAGACTTCAAGGTACTTCAAGAGGTTGGGTAACCTTGGATTTTGGGGTCAGTTGGTGTGCACTATTGTGGCTGCCGTTATTCTTTCGTTTTCTGTTGTCATCACCGGAAAAATTACATCGCCTGCCACTTTTTATGCTACTGCTGGTGGTATTGTGGCAGCTTTCATTTCTATATTTTGGTCCTTTGGTTACATTCGGCTTTCTGATAAACTTCAACGCACTGCAAATCAGCCCTCCAAGGTACTATAATTGCACATTCTTTCTGTGTTTTCTGATTGCTCAAGATTACCTTTAGGCTTTATTGTGTAAGAAACCATTTATTTGTTCCTCAGCCTTTTAAACCCAAAACCTTGTTCGTTCTTTCAATTTTTTTGGCTAATAGACAGAATCTTTTTGCTATCAAAAGTAGAGCTCATGTTTTATTATGACATTTATCTATTTGAAAAATGAAAAAAAGAAGACCTGCATATTGCCACTTGATTATTTTGTATTTATTTAAGATTGAAAAGGTCAGGATTTTTGTTTTGCGATTCTTTCCTACAAATACATAATTTTGTCACTATTGTTTATACTATCAAGGTCGTATCGTATCTATCTAATCTGAGAATATTAGATAGAGAACTTTCTGGATTTGACACTAAAATTGGTGCCTTGCTGAGAGATTAAACATGGTAAATGCATGGGCATTTCTACCATATTCAGATTTTTATTACTATTTATTTTTGTACTCTAGAAAGTTTAACCTTAAGAAGTTATTTGTTAAACAATTTAAGTTCTCAGCATATTCAGCATGGTCCCTTTTTTTTTTTTTAGAATAATCATGCCTCCTTTTCTTAGTTCCTCTATCATTGATCTTTGCAATGTTGAACCAGTAGATTTGGTTCTATTATTTTGCAACTGAATGAGTAGCTTTTTTGACAAAATTTTAGCTGCTAAACACGAGCATGTGTAATATGAAGTCGAAAATTGACAAACTCATGTTATTTGTTGACCCCGATTTCAGGCTCCTCCTCGAGCTGATGTTGTGAATAGCCTTAAAAATGGAATAGTTGTGAACATTCTGGGCATGGGTGCTGCCATTCTAGGGATGCAAGCGACAGTTGGATTGTTAGTTGCTAAGGCTCTTACTTCCTCAGCAATTCCATATTATCAGGGAGCCGCTCCTGGGAATAGCCCCGTTCTCGCTTTGGATGTATTCTTAGTACAGGTACCCCTTTTTTGTTAAATGGTATGATGAAAAGGTCTGTGGTTGAATTCCATTGCTGTCTTTGGTTAATGAGATCCTTACTTAAGGTCTCAAGGGTCAATCTCGTTGGTAGAGGCCTCTAAGGTATGCTCCTTTGGAAGTTCCAGGTCTGAAACTCACGAACGAGCTTAATTATAAAATTCTTTATTGTCTCTTTGTTCTGGACCTTGGGACTGGGCAGGTGCTCCAGGTATATAGTTGGGCGAAACTCCTATTCCGGTTAGGTAAAAAAAGAGATGCTTACTAAGGCTATGATTCAGAGTGCTTTTCACAATTACTTAAGTGAATGTAAGGTTATTTGTATTGTTTGCAACTGCAAGAGCATAATTTAGTTTACTTCTCTTGTAGCCATTGACAATCATGAGAGTGCAAAGGAATATATGTACATTTTTTTAGTACCACAAATGTGGATATGATGATTTGAACCTCTAACTTGAAAGATGGAGTACATGCTAATTACTACTATAGGCTCATTTCATGAAATATATATTATTCTATAAAGAAGAAAAAGAGGAGGGGTATTAGGATAGATGGAGAGTGGGAGAGATAAAACAGGAAAGCTCACCCACGCATATGAACCAAACTTGTAAAAGGCACATCAAAATCTACATTGATTCTTGATGAGATCATGCTAGTTTCCTCAAGGGCCATGTGCTATTTAATGACTTCTTTAATTTCCCTTTTTGCAGGCTTCTGCAAACACTATCCTCTCTCATTTCCTCGGGCTCGTTTCCTCGTTAGAGCTACTACGCTCGGTGACGTTACCTGCTGCCGAGAGCATTCCAGTTCCCCGAATAGCATAACCAGCCTATTCGACATAGGAGGCAACACGGTATGAAGTGATAGTGAGTTTAATGTCATTTAAGCTGTAGTCAAAGGCATTTGTATTTTTGTTGTGAATGTTCGCATCCATCTTATTAGGATACTTAAATAGTTGCAGAGGTCCTTGAAGATGTTTCCTGCGGGTTAATTGATTGGAAGTTTCTTGTGTTGTATTAGAAAACTGCGAAAGTCATGAGTCAAAACTCTTCTATCAAAGTTTCTTGTATGGTTTTCAAATTTTAAATCTGTTTTTCATTTTAATATATATTTTTTGAAATACCCTTATAATATTTATAATGAGCTTTTTTCAGTTTAAATTGGAGAAGAGCCACAAATCCTACATCGAGATCTTGTCAACTAAGATGAAAGTTAAATACCGATTTTAAAGATTGTATATGTAACTGTGGAGTTGAATTGGATTATAACCTAACCAACACGCTATCAATTCTTACTTTGGTTTTATGAATTAATTTTTTTAACCTCTTTTGAACTTCGAATTGGTTAAAATTTTAAATTTTGTTCCCATTGAAAATATATTTTTCTTCTTCGACTTCCATGTATTTTTTTTAGCTCGATCACTTGAGGTGAAAGAATTTGGACCTCTAAATTTTTTATTGAATATATTATATATTGCTTAACTTGGTGAACTATGTTCAAATTATTTTGATATTTTGAAATTAGTATCACTATTTATATAACCAATTTTCGTTTTACATTCAAATGTAGTTGAATGGGTTGAAATACTATAACATTTATCTAAAAATATTCAACATTTATTATTATTACTATTATTATTTTGTGTAGTTTTTTTTTTTTTTGGCTGGTCTATTGTTTTGTCTTTATTCAGTTGGCCATTTTTCTAAATATTATCGACCAATTTAAGTCAAAGAATTTAATAGTAGTATTACCAAGGATTTATTGGAATCAAAATAAAAAGTTTATAATTTTACTTTCCAAGTCAACACTAAATCATCTAAATCTAAATACAAATTTAGAATATTCAACACAAGTAAATATTAAAACTAAATTATGGTTGGCAAAATAGATAGCCCTAATTGACATACTATGGACAATTGACATGTACCAATCCACCAAAAAATTTTGAGATTCAATTTTTTTGATTGAGTTCAACAACAATAACCTTTTTGTAAGGACCCGACCCAAAAAGTGGTCCTAAACCTAGTCCTTACTCAGCATGCATGAAATTAAAACAGTTCAAATAAAAGCATACAAGGCATGTTACTGAATAACCTCAAAACATTTTATAAAGAATGCATAAGTGTACTGGCCAGAATTTAAAACAACATTCTAAATCAGTTTCCAAAACAT
>JBBMKA010000001.1:649378-680555 GCA_037833695.1 Sechiopsis laciniata
GAAACTAAGATCTAATTTTTTAAACGTAACTAAATTCTATACAACACTAAACTCGAACTTTCTTTAAACCATAAAAACAAACTTATATTTTACCTAAATTTAATTTATATTAGTCACCCCTATTTAACAAAAAATTGCAGCCCCTCAGCCTCATGCGCAATGTAAAGGCCCATTAGGCTTCCAGAAGTTGGCCCGAGGACTTTCTTGGGCCAGGTTGACCCTAGAAAATCAAACGGCCCAATCACTTCATTCCGCTGCTTGGATCTTTTCGCCCTTGGGAATGAATACTATATTATGATACATTTTGATGCTCTCGTTCGATGTGGGATTATCATTCTCTTTACCCTTTTTGGTTTATGGTTTTTATCGTTTGTCGTTTATTTTTTTTCAAAAAAATACTTTTATTTGATTTCTCTTCACTTTATTTTAAACTTCATAGGCTAAATTCAAAAAATAATTATAAATATGGTCATTTAAAAATTAAAAAAAATTATCAAAGTCATAGGTATTAATAATTATGCGGTATTATTAATACATATTATTGTATTAATAATAAAATAATATTATATTATGAGTATTAATAATGTCATATTTATGACTATGGATGCAAATAATTTCAAATTTGACTAGATTTGTAATTATTTTGTTAGAATATGTTATCAATTATAATTTTCCTGATATTAACTCTAAACATTTAAAAGTATGAAGATTTTTCATGAATAACAAAAAAAAATAATAATAAATTGAAGTTAAAATTTTAGAAAAAATTCAAATATAACAAAAACAGATTAGTTAAATTGACGTTTTTAATCAAGTTAAACCGATTGAAAACCAACAAATGAAATTTGTTAAAGTACATGTATTCTCCAACAGATTGAATGTTTGAATTTTCCTAACTCAAAATATTATTATAGTACTAAAAAAAAATGATAAGATTTTAGAGAAGAATGACACTATTTTAATTTTAAAAATTGGGAATAATAACGAAGTTATTTAATTATTTTTTTATAGTTTTTTTAATCAACAAGATTTATGGTAAGAAGAGTGGAACATCTAACTTTTTAATTACGATGTTGTACAAAAAATTGATAAAATTTTGCTTTTATTAGCATTTTTTGGGTTAGTTAAACCGTATATTAAAATAGAAATAAGAAACCATGACTTCTTTATCATAAATCAATATTTTATAGAGAAATTGGATTTGTAGCGAACTATATTCCGCCTACTTTCTCTTCTGAGTAAGAGATTTAAAATCTAAAATCAATTTATTTCCAAAATTTAGATATTGATTTTCAAAATTAATTAATGATATATATAAATAAATAATAATAATACAATTGATTATATATATATATATATATATTTGAAACTTACAATTGATTAGATGATCATTCAATAATTATGATTATTATGCTGAAAGGAGTATTAACTCCAATAACATTTTGTGTAACTTAATAGTTAAGAGATTATAAATTTGAATTTTCATCCATAATTGTTGTTGATAAAAAAAACGATTACAATTATTATATAATAAGATGAGAGGCATTTGGTTTTAATTTTAAAGAAGGCCATTTTTGTTTTGTACATCAAATTAAAGAAATGGTAGAATTGCAATTTAAATAAACAAAATGAAAAAAGAAATCAATGAATAAAAAGAGAATTTGACAATGTAGGACAGTCTTCAAAATGCCGGTATAATCCACATCTGAAATATAGCAGTCAATTGTTTATCCACCGGCCAAACATGACCATAGAAGACAGTCATAATTATACTAGGTTATACCTTTGGCCAAACGAGTCTTATATAAAAAAGTTTTATTTAACAGACAAATTTTCGGTTAACTATCTTTACTAATTGACACTGACATATATCTATCGGTCAAATCAATTTTCAAAAAATGTGTGACCTACTGATCGAAATTGAAGGTGATTAACGAACGTGTTACGTTAGATGATTTAGGAGTGATAGTCAAAACCATTCCCACGAAAGGAAAAGGACTGGGGTTTATAGGCAGATTGAGGGGTGAGATAGTGAGGGAGTTAAGGTTTCATTAAATGGATTAAAAATTGAGAATTATAAATAAATGAGCAATACTTAGGTGAGGATAGATAAGTATTTTGACCACATATTTTTACTTTTTTACATTTCTCTCTTCATCAATCAAAGTCAAATTTCTTTTAAAAAGTAAAAATATGTGACTTTAAGGTGAGTAAGTATTTCCAAAAGACTCACCTACCCTTATCTAAATATTGTTCTAAACAAATAAAGAAAGATGAGAGAGGAAATTTTTTTGTGAGGGTGGAGTTTAGGAATGAAAGAGTGAGAGTTGATGCTGAGGTGGAAATTGCCTTTATACCATTTTTATAGAAAATGATAAATTTAAATGGTGCATTTACTACGGAAGGGACAAATAATTCTGAGGTGGTTCATTTTCACTAAAAGAAAAATAAAGAATGGATTTTGGGAGAAAGATTTACAAGATTAGTTGGCACAGAGTTTATATGGCAGATGAATGCATGCATGGTAAGAGATATGTGCATGGGATATTAATATTGGATAATATTGAAAAAATGACGTGATATTTATCTCTTTTGTGGAATAATATGTATATATGAATCAATTTTTAAAATGGTAAAATATCTCTTAAACTCTAACGATCTTAACAATTCTAACAACCCTAACAATTTAATAGTTATCTGCAAGTTGGACGACATAGACAGTCTAAACTTGAAGTAAGAAAAAAGATATTTTATTACTAGCAAATTAATCTAATGAAAATGATGAGGAGGAGGGAAAAAAAACCAAAATAAATAAGAATAAAAAACAAATGATGAGCTCCATTATGGAAAACAATTGGGAAGAGAAGCGCCAATTGAGAAACAATTGGAAAGAGAAAAAACAATTGGGATGAAAAAAATTGAAAAAAAAAAGTCAATTCGAAAATGGTTCCATGATTGGTTCCATGTGATTACAACCGATAGTTAAACAAGGCGAGAGTGGAAGCAGCAGAAAAGGCAACAGATCGCTCTAATACCATATTAATTTTGAAAAATATAGAGAAAATAACGTGATATTTATTTTATGTGTCGGGCAATATTTATACAAGAAACCAAATCTTAAAATATCTCTTAAATTCTAATCATCCTAACAACCGTAACCAGAGAAGGTAAATTAAAAATTGGAGGAGAGGTTTGATACATGGAAGGTAAAAAAGATTATAAAAAAATAATAATAATAAAAAAAAAAACTTGAAGAATAGTTAAATTCAGTAAATAATTATAAATATTATCTTTTTTAAAAAAGTTTAACAATCATATATAGTCATAAGTATTATACTTAATATTATATTAATAATACGTAATATTGTATTTAATACTGTATTATATTGAAACATATTAATAAATAAGGAACATGATATTTTAATTGTAGCATAAAGAACATGATATTTTAATGGTGGATGCTAATGGTCAGCTCTGCCAAGACGAATGCAAATATTATATTCGAACGTTTCAAAGTTGGAGAACCATTGGACGTTCAATGACCAAATTAGCATTACTAAATGTCAAAATTCCCAATTGACTACACTTTCAAAGTTTATTTAAACATTTCTATTTTTTTTTATGTCTATTGCATTCACGATCAAAGTTTTGAGATATTATTTTTTTTAAATTTTGATTTCCCATTTATGGGGATGGAGTTTTTTGGTTTCTTTATTAATGAAACATTTTGAATTCAAAAAAAAAAAAAAAAAAAAAAAATCAATATTATGTTTAACAAAAAAATTCCATCCCTGCTTTTTTAATTCTGCTGTTTGTGCCGTGTAGTAGATGGGTGGTTATCATAGTGCTATAATAAGTTCTCATTTATTAGGAGCTTTAAATTTGAGGAAATAATGTTTTAGACATAAGAGGATGAGATGGAATAGTAAGTTGGTTTGGGAGTGAGGTAATATTTAATGTCCGTCTATTTTTACTTTATTCTTAATTTAGCTAAAAAAATCCTTCTATTGTTGGCTACATTATTTTTAATATATGTAAATAGCAACGTCAAAAATGAAACATCATATATAAATCGCTCAAACGTTTGACAAGATAATAATGCTGTGCACAAAAAATCAAGTTAATAATCATCGACGAAATTCCACAGAAAATTAATATTAGGTAGGTAGTTATTATAGATTGAACTCATAATTTATTAATTTTTTAGATTTTTTTTACCAATTGTAACTTCATGATAGTGGACTTTGATTGTCACTAATTCAAAAAGAAAGCTTAGATTATTTATGAACTTATGCGAATTAGTGTTCATTTGTTTGACACTAAGGCTATAACTATTATCTCTTTAAGGTAGTTGTTTGGTTTAAAGAAAAGCATTTGGTTGTTTAGATTATAGCATAGTTGGAACAAATTTTAATTCTTAATTAACTTCCTTGAAGCATGAGTAACACTTCATCGTATAGTGGTCAAACATTTAGGAAAAGAACATATAATATTGGTAGTGATTCAAATAGTGTAGATAGAGTAAGTAGCATATGGCTAGAGGTTTCAATAAGTGAAGGAAGGAAAATTGAAAGGCTTTAATGAAATTAAATATTTTTTATTTTGAAATATATTAAATATTTTTTAAAAAATTGCTATAACTAAAATAGGGATCTACAATAAATTTATTAAGTTTTAATTAAATTTAGTGTTTCAATATTCAAGTTATTTAGTTAATAAAATACTTATTTTAGTCCAAAGATAAAATTCTATTTAAAATTAACAATTCATTTTGAAAGAGTTCTCGTACCCACTTTCCTCCATTTGTGGAATAATATGATGTTGTATTTATTTTGATGAAGTGGTATGACATAAAACAATAAGTGAATAGTGAACTTGAGCAAAACTAACTATAAAAACATCAATTGTCATTTCAATTCCATATTTAACTTTCTATATTTCAATTGCTGAATTAAAAAAAAAAATCAAAATAAAAATTAATCTTAACATTTCTCTATTATATACTCTAAATCATGTACGATTATTGGCAAATATCTCACATCATTTTTATAAAATTTTCAAAAAAAAAAAAAAAAAAAAAAAAAAAAAAAAAAAAAACCAGACCCTAATTAAAATCAATCTTTTAGAAAGTTTTTTTTTATCTCCTATATATTAGATAGTTGAGACATTCCTATCTCAAAACCAATGATAAAAGAAATAACATGTTAGGATCTCATATTGGAAATAGTGAATATCTCATAATAATATATAATAAAGGCAGATTACTCTTCTCATCACCAATTGATTTTGAGATACATGTCCACACTATCTAATATGGTATCAGCGCCTATTAAGTCTAAACGGATATTCGATCCAATAAAATGAAATTAAAATTCGATTCAAGATGAGTGAGCTCAAAATGAGGCACCATTTTGAGGAGGGCATGTTAAGATCCCATATCGAAAAGAGTGAAAACTTCATATGAATATATAATAAAGGTGAACTACTATTTTTATTGCCAATTAATTTTGAGATGAATGTTTACATGATCTAATATAACAGAATTATTTATGAAGGTTGGAATGTCTCTCATTTTTTTTAATAGGTGTCAATGAGAGTATTGGAAGAACTAAGATGTGAAAGAGTTCAATACATAGTGGTCATCAATTTATAAATTAATTTTTTACGACTTATTATAATATTCAAATGTTGTAGGGTCAAAAAATATGTCGATTCCGTAACAATAGTGGAATTCCACACAAGCTGACCCGCATACTTGCAAATATTACAATTTTAAAAATTAAGAAAAAAAATTATCCATATTTCGATAAGTAAAGAGACAAAATATGTACGAAAGATGATAAATAGACGTATAATAAACGAATTCAAAAGGTTCAAAACTACAATGCTATGAGCCGTGTTTAGCTTTCCTAATCATTATAGGTTTACAAAAAAACCAAACAAAGAAATTTTGTTTAAAAAAGAACTTAAATCCAAAAGCATCACGATAGAACAAGTCATTGCAACAATGAATGGAAAAAAAAAAGATCATCACATTCACGGCATGAAATTGATTTTTTTTTTTTTTAAGAAAACAAAAGCAACGTGGAATTATGAAAATTATTAGTTGGAAAAGCATGTATTATGAAAATTATTAGTTGTTGGAATATGATGGTGAGATTGGTTGGTATGACGTGGCTCATTTATAGCCATTGTTTCTAACTACTAATCCATTTTGTTCTTTCCTTTTGGATTAGATCTGCCATAGTTAATAATGTTGTCCTTCAACTTGTATTTATTATGTATTTCAATTGGTTGTTGATGACAAGTTTATTACTTGGTCGAGAATAATAACTTATGGCAGAATTCTAGGCTGTCAAGTAAAATAGGAATTCAGTTTTTTCCAATCAAGTTGGTTTTCCGAAAGATTTATTATTATTTTTTTTTAAGTGTGTTTTGGGGCACAGGTTAAATTATTATAAATAATATTCAGAAGGTAGGTTATTGTAACTCTTTCGAAGTCGCCAATTTTGGGTTGAGTACCGATCATATTTTTATTGAATCGAATAGTCATTAGGGTATAATAAACTTTAATATCACATTAGATAGTATAAACATTCATATCATATATGTTAGGAGATCTCTTCACCTTTCCAATATGAGATCTTCAACATGCTCATTAAAGATGGTTTCTCTTTTGAGTTCATCAATCTTGAATCGAATCTCAATTTCATTTTTTTATTGGACTAAATAGAAAATATCTTTTGAGTTTAATGAGGTATGATATCATATTAGATAGTTTATGCATCGATCTAAAAAATAATTGGTAATGAGATGAGTAGACCACTTAAATCCCTCAACATATTTCTTAAGATGATGTCTATTATGAAAACGACGATCAACAATCAATCGAAAAATATAGAGAAACTTAAAAAAGAAGAGCACATAATTTACATGGTTCATCAACGGTATGTTAGCTACTCCACGGACAGAGTCTCATTACATTATATAATACTCTAAAGTTTAACTAATAAATTAGAAAATAGGGAAACTAACTCAACAAAACCTAAAAATAGCTTAACAAATTTGTGAAGACTCAATCAATTCTTTAACAATATTTAGCATTTGGATTGCTACATTATGGTTGATCAGTTAGCTATGATACTTTTCCCAACATGTCATATGTGAATCACGTTCTCCATTCATTTTGACCTATCGTTGTACCCTAAAATGTCTATGAAACTCAACATCTAATGTCTAGTTGCATACATCAACTCATCAATCATAGACATGGAATAATTGTCCTTGAAACAATCCCGGTAAAGATCAGTGACATCTTGTGTTGAAGATCTCACATTGAAAAGATGGAAAAACTTTCTAACATTTATAATATGGGTGACCTATTTCTTTCATCGTCAATTAGTTTAGAGATGAATGTTCATATTATTTAATATGTTATTCGAGTCAATTAAACCCAAACAACTATTTTGTCCAATATAAAATGGAACGTCATCTTGAAGGAATATGTCGAGGATCCCTCGTTGAACAACATTCACTTTTCTAATAAAATTCACATTCAAGTAAGTAATCAACCTAAGCTAGTTAATCGTTATGGGTTCATTCCATTATTTGTATTGTCAGTCGTGCCGTACAAATTTGTGATTTTTTTTAATACTTAACATCCGTCCAAAAGAGGCGATGCAGCTGGTTGACGATATGGGTTTCGAGGATACATTTTTCTTGAAGCTTGGAGGGTGTTTACAAATTTTTCAAAGCCACCTAAATTATGATTTCTAAAAAAACAATTTTGTTCGTAGTGTTTTATCTTCTCCAAAATATTAATCAAGTTGTGTGTTGCCGAATCAATTGAAGAAATGTGTTTCGTGAAGTGCAGGGCAGTATAGTGCGCCAATGAAGATTGATTCTTATGGCATTGGGTAGGCAAATAGGAAGTGCACCAACTCTTTTGACGATTATGTAGATTTTAAAGTGTAAGGGTTCGTAATTTGGAACTACGTTTCCTACGTCATGCTGACTCAAAAACAGTTACAAAGAGATGAAATTTTAAACTTTCAAATTCAAATTTAAGATAACTACTCTTGTCGGATTTATTTCGAAGAATGGTTCAAAAGTGATTGAAGATGAGTTAAGAGTTGTTGTTTACTACAAAAAAACAAACGAATGATTGTTGAGGAGTGATTATTACAACTTCTCATGTCCAAAAAACAAACATATCATTTACTTCTATTAACGCTGTTGAGTTATTATATTTCATTCAATAATGAATATATGTCGTTTGACTTATTATATTTCATTCAATTATGACTATATTCATTGTAATCCGGTTATTCTTCTATTTAATGGGAAACACAATTATGATCTTAAGAAGAAAATATAAAATATATGAAAACGCATTTATCTTTACTTTCAAACCTTGTTTTTTAACGCACAACACATTTATTTTTAATTTCAAACCTTGTTTTTTAACGCACAAGACATTTATTTTTACTCTCAATCTCCAAACAAAAATATTTTCCAAAGATGTTAGATTTGGAATGTCTTTTTATTATTTATTTCTTTTGGTTCAATAATATTCAAAGATTAGAAGACTCAAACCTAACATTTTAATTATTAGGTTATGGTTTGAAGATAACAAAATTATTTTTGTTTATTTATTAAAAATTTTAGATTTTTTAAGTTTTTATTGTGTAGAACTTGAAAATACAATTTCAATACATCTCAATCAATCATTGAAATCAAAGATGAAAGACAGAAGATATGAATAACCAATAATCCTAGAGAAAAATAAATAATTTTTCTTTTTTAATTCTTCACTTTTAAATCAAAACTCTTTTATCTTCTCTTCTTTAAATTCTATCCAACTATCCTATATTCCTTAAATCCGCATGTTACATCTTATCTTCATATAACCTTTTATCTTCATTTCATTAAATCTTTCTAGAGCAATGTAATCCTCCTATTCTCAATCTCCAAACAATAATAATTTCTCTTAAATCCTTTACATGTTCTTAAATGTTAGATTGTAAATTTTGTGTGAAAGTTATTATACAAACTTGTTTACTTTACCTACGAAAAGAATTCAAGTACTCCTTGGAATTAAATTAGTTTACATTGAAAAGAATTCAAGTTTCTCTAGCCTTGGAAAAATAGGGTACGAATTGATTTAGAGTGATAAAAAATTTGAATTCTCTTTGCCCTAAAAAATAAATTTTGTATTAGTTTTGATTCTAAATTAGTTTAAAGGATTTGAGCTTCTCTTAAAAAAAAAAAAAAAAAAAAAAAAAGTTCGTGTTGGTTTGATTCTCACCCGAAGATCATCTAGTAAATACTTAAAAAGAAATCTTAGAGTGAAGTAGACAATTTGTTAAACAATTTCAAAACTTAGACATCTTCTTTCCATATATTCTATTTTTGTTACTGCATGAATTATAATTTGTTTGTTTGCTGTCTAAATCTATCATGGTTTTTTTTTTAAGTTTGTTGGTTGATTTTTAGTTTGTAACAAGTGTTAGATCGTAGAATCTATGTTTTTCAAAAAAGAACAAAAAAAGTTAGCAAAGGACACAATTCACCCCTTTCATGTAACTTTAAGGGGTGCTTGTTTACCATATTTAAGGAGGATTTAGCTTGATGAGTTATATTAAAGAATTATTTTGAGTAGTTAAAAATTGAGAGTTGTAATAAAAAACTCATTTAAATGTAGTTTTTGTGTAAATGAGTCAGAATCAAAATCTTATTTGGATGTAAATTTAAAATGAATAGTTATTTTAAGTGGTTAAAAATAAATGATTAAAAAGGAGTGGTTAAAAATGAATTATTTTGATTGAATTGAAATGAGTGATTGAAAAAGAGTAGTTAGAAATGATTGAATAATTATAAATAAATGATTATAAATGAATGATTAGAAATGATGAGTATTTTTAAAAGTAAAAAGGGGAGGAGTTAGTAAAAACTTGTTTGGATGTAGGTTTTCGAGGAAGAGTCAATAAATTTTTCATCTAAATCCTCCTTAAATATGGCAAACAAACATCCCTTCTCCTCGCCCAACCCCTAAATCCAATCATCCCCTAAGATTACATAAACGTCATTTTCTAGATTTGGGGAACATTCACTCTTGTCGGCAAAGCCATAGGCATCAACGAAGAATACTCAATTTGTCGTAGATGATGCAATAAAAATAAGGGGAAAGAAATAGTTTTGTCATGTTGGAAAGGCAGCCAAGTCTCATATTAGTTTGTTAAGGTGTGTTTAGATAAATGAGTTTGGAGAGGAGTATTTGGTTATAATGAGTTTAGAATATTTTGGAGGGATTTGAAAAAGATAAAACTTCGTTTGGTTATGAGGTTTTATGAATGATTATAACATAAAACTATTGTTTGTGTTATGAACACGGAACAACAATCAAAGGAAAAATAGTAAAGAACTTGAGAGAAAAACATACAAAATTACGTGGTTTACTAACGATATACTAGTTACATCAACGAACAAAGGAAAGAATGATTTTATTGATTTGGAGATAAGAATACAAAATGTCAATCAACTGAGGCTAGGGTTTTAAGGGATTTTATATAGTGTACTCTTATAAAATTCTATTACAAAGTAGGATAAATATTACATAAAAACTCATATGCGTAAACATAAACCCAATTACCTATTTCATCTCAGTTTTATTAATTTGGAGATCCACGCTCGCTGATCGAGCAACGAGACCATCGACTAAGAAATTATAGGGTATCGAATAGTTCATGACATATCTCAACCGTTTAGATTGAGAAGTCATGAGTGATTGTGGTAGAGTATCTTCATTTTGATTGAAGGATTGTAGGTGATTGAAGTAGAAATGATGTTATCAGTCTATCAACTTTTTACAAGGGTTTATAGAAATTTTTATAAGAGGTTTTCGTCTTTATTTTGCCGAATGTGGGAGTTACCAACCCTTATCCAACCTCTCTACCCAAGGACATCCATGGATAAAGGAGAGATGAGGGGAAGAAATATAGAGTATCAAGTTTATTTAGGATAGAAAAATGTTTCTCCAAGCTCTCATTCAAACTCTACCTCCAAACAAGCATTCCAAACAAAATTTTGCTACAACTTCTTTTAAAAATAACCTTTTTTCGACAACCCCTCTAGCATTTAATGCAACCAGTCATTTGAACATAATTTTTTTATAACCTCTTGTTCGAACCACCTACACATACTTTTCGTGCAAACACTCATTCAAATATCAAATTCAAACCATACTATCCTTCTCCATCCAACAAAGTTTCATAAGAAAATTTTCCATGGCCAATAAAGTTTAATTTAGGCAAAATGAATCACTCCTCATACCTTTATTTTTGGCATCTCCCAAAATGCATCATTCAATGAAAGTGTTGTCCCATACTTATATATAAATGATCTTTCCCTTAACTTAGCAATATGAGATATTTTGTTTGTCTAATATAAAGAAAGTCTAATTCTCGGTATACTTCCCAAAATGTGGTATAGTTGATCGAAAACTTAGACTTTAAGGTATACTTCAAGATCTCGTATTAAAGACATGTGACATTATTACGTGGACACCAAATAATATTTAAACTCCTCTGATGTGGACACCTACACATACTTTTCACTCTAATTCTTCTAAAAAAAAAAATAAATAAATCATATTAAAACGAATTTTTTATTAAACTCTTCAAAATATCCCATAAAAAACTCGTCCAAATGGCACGGTACCAAATGTTTAGTATTTAATTTTTATTGGGTGACGTCGACATCAAATAAATCCGAAGGCGCCCATACTCAACAATTACACGTAACCAAATCCCGACACAGCCTATATAATCACCAAAATGCTACTCTAATTCTCCACAGAACGCCATTTTCAAAGCTCGAAGCAACAAAAATGCCCGCCGCCGACGCCGGAGCTCCCTGCCATGTCTTCCTCGTCACATTCCCCGGCCAGGGCCACATGAACCCAACTCTCCGACTCGGCAAAAAACTCGCCTCCAAAGGCCTTTTCGTCACCATCTCCACCACTCTCGATTTCGGCCTCTCCCTCAAAACCGCCGGCAGCATCCCAGACGACATTTCCCCCGTCGGTGCCGGTTTCATCGATTTCCAATTCTGGGATGACGGCTGGGAACTCGACGACCCCCGGCGGAGGGATTTGGACCTTTATATGCCGCAGCTTGAAATCTCTGGCAAGCCGGCGTTGAACCTAATGGTGAAAACCATCGCCGGAGTTAATTCCCCTGTTTCTTGCCTCATCGGAAACCCATTTGTGCCGTGGGTTTGCGATGTCGCGTTTGATTTGGGAATCCCCTGTTCTATTCTCTGGGTTCAATCTTGCTCAGTTTTTTCCATTTATTATCATTATTCTCGGAAATCCGTTGATTTCCCTTCTGAATCTGATCCTTATCGTGATGTTGAACTCCCGTCTCTGCCATTGTTAAAGCACGATGAAATTCCCAGCTTCTTGCATCCGTACGGAGATTATAAAGCGATTGGACGGTCGATTCTGCAGCAATTTCGTAATGTTTCGATCCCATTTTGTGTATTGATGGATACATTTAATGAGCTTGAGAAAGACGTGATTACCCACGTTTCGAAATTCTGCCCTGTGAAACCAATCGGTCCTCTGTTCAAGACTCTGAAATTTTCCGACGAGAACAAGAAATCAATTCTCTCCGGGGATTTCCTGAAAGCGGACGTTTGCTTCGAATGGCTCGATTCTAAAGCTCCAAACTCTGTAATCTACATTTCCTTTGGGAGTATTGTTCATTTGAGCCAGAAACAAATCGAGGAAATGGCGTACGCGCTCTGTAATTGTGGGTTTTCGTTTCTGTGGGTTATGAAGCCGTTGCCGAAAGATATGGCGGAGTGTTTGGGGCTGAAACCGCACGTTTTACCAGATGGGTTTTTGGAGAAAACAGGGGAGAGGGGAAAGATCGTGAAATGGAGTCCGCAACAGAGGGTTTTGTCGCATTCTTCGATTGCTTGTTTTGTTACCCATTGTGGGTGGAACTCGTCGGTGGAGGCTCTGAGCTCCGGCGTGCCGGTGGTTGTTCTGCCGCAGTGGGGCGATCAGGTTACGAATGCTAAGTTCTTGGTTGAGGAGTTTCGGGTCGGGCTCCGGCTCGGCCGGGGCAAGTCCGAGAACAGAGTGGTTTTGAGAGATGAGTTTGAGAAATGTCTCAGAGACGCCGTTGTTGGTCCGAAGGCGGAGGAGATTAGAGAAAACGCTTTGAAATGGAAGGTTGCGGCGGAGATGGCAGCGGCGGACGGCGGCTCGTCGGAGACGAATATTCAGGAGTTTGTTGATGAGATTAGAAAGAAGTCTGGGAATTTGAAGTCTGCTGTTTAGGGGTAAATCTGGTAATGGCTTAAGTAAAATTATTTTTACCCTCTAAGTAATTTATTTGTGGTTTTGTTTTTCATTGAAACTAATTTAGCCTGTAGTATGGAATTTAATTTAAATTTACTATATTTTGTGGCAGTCAACACCCTATTATTTTTGCCCTAAACAGTCACTTTCTCTCACCTTTGCATTTATAACTAATTGTTGTAGCCCCACCCATTTTATAAAAGGGATTTTTCATTAACAGGAAAGAAAAAATAAATAAATAAATAAAAATTAAAAATTAAAAAAAAAAAGTAAGAACAAGGCCTATTACCTTAGATTAATAGTAACAAAATTGTTAAATTTTAATTATTAAGGAAATTGTGGAAATTAATTAAGAAAATGAGTTTTTTTCTATTTTAAATTTGTGTCAAAATCGAATTTAAAGCCAGAGAGATAACTTCATTATACCTATCATAAACCTTAATTTTTGTTACTAAAAAACTACAACACACTCTCTCATCCCTTGATCTTATGGATAAAACAGAAAGTAAATATATACAATTTTCTTTTCTCTTTATTTAAACAACCCCAAATATAGGATTTGTTTTCTACACCATAAAATATAAATTTAGGAAAATTTAAGTATATAAAGAAAACAAATCAAATTACATTTGGATGAAAGGAGCGGTCACATGCACACTTAAAACTCATTTGTTATGAAATCTATGTCTACTATAATTACATTCAACGGGGTTTAGAACGAGAGGAATGTGTATTCAAATTAACAACACTTTTTTCGATTACCATATTAGGCACTTTTTCATTTGTAGCATAAAAGCGTACGACACCTATTTTATAATTTTATTAATTGACAGTGCAACATGCTCTTCAAGTGTGTAACATTTTTTTGGTTCGTCAATTTTGAGTTGGATATTGATTTTATTGCACTGAATTTCTGTTTAAATTAATGAATTTTGATATCATATTAGATGGTATGAAACTTTTATTTTAAATTAATGTAGGATAAATGTAGGACTCGTCTACCCATCCATATGTATTTTGAATTATTAGAAATGAATGGTTAGAAATAAGATGTTATTTTTAATAGTAAAACATGAGAAGTTATATTGAAGAGTTACAAAAATTCATTTAGATGTAATTTTTCAAAAAAGAGTTAGTAAATTTTCAATCTAAATCTTTCTTAAATATAGCAAACAAACATCCCCTAGTATTTAAATTCTTATCTATATATGTGAGGTTTAAAATGAGTCACTTTTTTTTTAAAATTTTATTAAATTACTTTAGAGTTTAGAATTTAACTAAAAATAATAATAAACAAACTTGACTCATTTTAAACTTCAACCCTTTTTAAGTAAGTATTTATAAAATACCTAATAAGTTGTTCTCTTATTGTTGTAACCAAATTTTCAATTTAATGTTTTCATATCTAGATATTATTATGTAAATTCTATTTAATATATATATATTCTATTTTTTAATTATTATTGTTACGCTAAATTATTCTTTTAAAAAAATGCCCCTCAACTTTGGAGTTTTTTTTTTTTTTTTTAGCAAATTGTTCTATATCTATTTCCATATTATTATATAAATTATATTCTTTTAATTTCATGTTTCATTATTCATAGATTTCTTTGTTATGTTATTGACTATCAATGAATATTTTCAAAAACCAATTCAATATTTTAAAATAATAAAAAAGTAGTTTTGAAAAACTTTATTTTGTTTTTGAAATTTGTCCCTCTCTATTATTCACTATTTTATTTTTTTATTCTCTTCACTCTAAATACAAGTAATGATCGAGAAAGAACAGCAACAGGATTTGCAACAAAAGACCCATCTAGATTTCTCTCTCCATACACTTACCAACTCAGGTCTGCCATTGAACAGACCTCAAATTTAAACTTTTTATAATTATTCTTGAGATATATCTTGAACGGTTCGATATCCCACGATTATTTAGTCAGGGTCTCGTTGTCCGGCCACGAACGGGGATCTCTAGATGAAATAGAAAATTGGGTTTATGCTTACACATATGGATTTTATGTATTTGGGTCTATTTTGTAATAGAATTTTATGAGACTCCACTATATAAACTCTCGTAAAATCTTAGTTCTAGTTGATCGACTTTTTAATTTCAATCTTCTAAATTAATAGAACCATTTTGTCTTCTATCCATGAATGTAGCTAACACATCGTTAGTAAACCACATAAATTTGTGTATTGTCTCTTACATTTTTATCATTTTCGATTGATTGTTGTTCTGTTTTCGTAACCATTAAAAAAAGTCTTCTTCATATCTAAAACTTTGTTGTTTGATTTGCAGAGAAACAGGGTCCAGAGGATGTTCACATAAGAGTGATACGTTGTGGGCTGTGCCACACAGACATTGACAACATAAAAAACGACCTTGGAATTTCCAATTATCCCATAGTTTTGGGGTATATTTTCGATTTCGATTTCAAGTTCTCTATTTTTTGAGCTTTGGTCAGTACCTAGTCTGAGTTTTTTTTTATTTTTTTTTATTTTTTTAGTTTCAATGATTAAAAATGGGTGTTTTTTTCTTTCTTTCTAAAAGGCATGAAATTGTTGGTGAAGTTGTGGAAGTTGGGAAGAATGTGGAGAGATTTAAAATGAAGGATGGTGGTGGGAGTTGGATTCATTGTTGGATCTTGTAAGAGTTGTGAGCCATGTGAGACTGATAGAGAGCAGTATCGCAATGGCAGAATTTGGACTAGTAATGGTGTTTACTCTGACGGCCGCCCCACTCAAGGCGGCCTCGCCACCGCCATCGTCGTCGATCAAAAGTAAGTTGTTATAACCTCTTCATTACTAAGTCTTATCGGATGTACTTCATAACTATTCGTTTAAAATTGTTTTTAGTTTTTGGTTGAGTGTTTTTTTTTTCTTGGCTAAATTATACATTCCTATAATTGGATGAAAGTTAGAATTTTATTCATTATGATTTTAAATTTCAGAATTTAATCTCTATAATTTAGAGAAAATTAAAATTTGCCCATGGTTTTAAAAAATAAATTTTACTTTTTAAAATTATAAGGAACTAAATTTTAGTTTTTAAAGTTATATGAATTAAATTGTGACTTTCTTAAAATTAGAAAGACTAAATTTTAGATTTTAAAACTATTAAAATTAAATTATAGATTTTAAAATTATATGGACTAAATTCTAACTTTCATAAAAAATTTATAATTTACCAATTTAACGTTTTCACTTATTTTTAAAAAATAAATTTTGAATTAGCGCAAATATCAACAAAAACATAGCAAATATATATTTTTTTTTTATTAAGTGATGGTTTAAATTCTCGCACTCAAAATTGATATACAAAGTTACAAACTAACTACTCTTAAAAAATACTCTCTCTTTTTTTTTTCTTTTTTTTTTGTAGTTTTCTAAGTTGGAAGATGAACATAAAGTGGCTTAATTTTCAAGTACAGAAAACAAAAAAATAAATATCAAAGAAGGAAGGTACCAATAAATTTAGGAATAAAATTTCAACTTTTTAGTTGGATTCGAATATTCAACTCGTGTATTACTCAAAATTTAATCTTTTTAATTAGAGTTATAAATACACAAGATATTATACTTTTAATGATTTAAACAATTATCTTATTAAAAAACTTGAAAATCTTGTTGTCAAGAACAATAAATTTCAACGTACAAAAATTTAGAAATTTTAAAATCTACCCAAAATTTAATTTTGTGTAGATTTGTGGTGAAAGTACCCAATGGTATGCAGCAGGAACAGGCGCCGCTGCTGCTATGCGCCGGCGTGACGGTGTACAGCCCATTGAACCACTTCGGGCTGACGAAAAGTGGGCTGAGAGGAGTGATCTTAGGCCTTGGCGGTCTCGGGCACATGGGAGTGAAGCTTGCGAAAGCATTGGACCATAGTGTCACAATCGTAAGCTCCTCCAATAGAAAAAACAAGAAGCTCTAGACCATCTCGGTGCTGACAACTACCTCGTCAGCTCATACGAAGCTCGGATGCAACAGGCCGTCGACTCCCTCGACTACATTATCGACACCGTGCCCTCCCATTACCCCCTCGAGCCTTATCTTTCGCTGTTGAAGCTTGATGGCAAGTTGATCGTGTTGGGCGTTGTTAATAACCCTTTGCAGTTCGTCTCTCCCATGGTCATTCTTGGTGAGTTTCTTCTTATGTTTGAACTAAGTTTGATATTTTTTATTCTTTTATTTGTTTACTTTGAAATTAGAATTAAGTGGGATATAGGTGATAATGATCAATTTGAAAACCCATATTAGTTTTTGTCATTAGGATGGACAAAAAAATATTATCATCATGATTTGCTCAAACTGGTGGAGAATTATGAATTTCTTAACAATTACACTATTAAACTTGTAATTTAATTATTTAATCCATAAATTTTAGGAAATTTGTTGTTATTTTAATTTTGGAAACTTTTTTAAAATATTGTATATATAATAAAATATTCCAACTTTCATTGTTTTCAATCAATTTCACTTGTTTTCCAATCGTTTAATGAATAACTATTTTAAAATTCAATGACAATTAAATTAATAGTTTCAATAAATTTCAGTTAATTGATTTCAATCAATTTAACGATTGAAACAATCGATTTCACTTGATTAAAGTCATCAATTTCACTCGTTTGAAACCATCAGATTGTGAGTTGGAATGTCATAAGTGAGTGAAATATTCTTCCTAATTTTTTCTTATATTTGATTTTTCTAAAATTTTGACATCTATAGAATGATATTTAGGAAAAAATGTCTCCCCTCTACTTCTTTTACCTCCTTTTAGGATGAATTTAATATTTGATTCATGACTTTGGGACTCTTCTTCCCTTATTAGATTTCAAAGCTCACACTTAAGTTGATAGGTTATGATAAATTTAATGTTTTATTCATATCTTTAACACGCCCTCTATCGAACAGGGAGGCGGGAAGCTTAGACACAAGAGGTTTTGGAGTTGTTCAAAGAGGAGGAACTGAGTTCAATGGTGTAAGTGGTGAAGATGGATTACATAAACAAAGCCATTGAAAGGAATAAGAATGATGTTAGATACAGGTTTGTAGTGGATGTTGAAGGAAGCATTTTAAAGAGTCGTATTGCTGATTTGGGAATTAAAGGAAAAAAAAAAAGAGGCTAAATTTTAATGTTTTTTTTTGTTATTAATCTTGAATGTATGAGTATGAAAAATGAATAAGAATAATAATTGTATCACGTTAAAGTCAAAAAGTGACTAAAATAAAAAATAATAGTGCTTTTCTTGCCAATTTCTGATTAGGAATTATAAGTGTATATAACTCTTAAATTATTTAGTATTTAAATACAGGGATTTTACATGTATGGTAAAAAAAAAAAAAAAAAAAAAATCCATAAATAGCTTTAAAAAAAAAAAAAATTATGTATGTAAGAAAAAAAAAAAGAGTCGATTTCAGTAAAATGACTAAAATATTCGCATTTCAATTAGTTTCGATTGATAGTCTTCAATAAAAACAAATAGTCTTCGATAAAAATCAATAGTTTTCAATCTGTTGAGTTGATTTGGTCAGCTCAGAGGAGAAGCCTTCAATGGCGGAGAAGCCATTGGAGTGAAAAGTGATGTTTCAATGGTTGTAGTTATGTCACTCAAGCTTCTATTTCTAGACCCTTTTCTCGATTTCTAATCTTTAGATACTATACTAAATCTTCCTTCCCTTTTTTAATTCTACAACAATTGAGAGTGGGAGAATCGAACCCATGACTTTTGATTATTGGGCATGCACTAATGTCACTGTTTTTATTGGCGATAAAAAATCTTTCTTGGTTTCTTCTTTGATTGAGGAGAGAAATTTTTTATTATTTTTTTTATTTTTGAATCATTTGAGAAGAGAAATCTTGGTTGGCCTGCTAGATTGTAAATCTCTTTAAGCTCTAAATCCTCTGTTTGTTAACGTATCGGAGGAAGTGATGGGGTGTGTGATGTGGAGAGGATAAAATTGAAAAATTAAAATAGTTCACCTAATTCAATCATATCTATAATATTTATAAAAAAAAATACTAATGCCCAAAAATTACTGTCGAGTAAATTCTCTTTAAATATTGTTAAATATTCTGAAAGATTTATTAAATGATTTGTTATATATTTTATAAGATTTATTAAGAAATTGATATTTTTATTTAATTTGATTGTAGCCATTAATTTTACTTGATTGAAAACTATTAATTTCACTTTATTGAAGTTATCAAATTTATGGTCATCCATTAAACTTGATTAACCAGTTTTTTCCATATTTGAATTTTTTCTAAAATTTTGACATCCATAAAAAAAAATCTATTTCTTTTATTGTTCATAAAAAATCTTATAAATGTGTATATATTTATTTATTTATGTAAAGTTAAAGATTTGGAAAGAAAATAACAATAGCTATCTTAGTGTAGGAAGCACCTAAAACTAAAATTTAGTAAAGGTTTGATAACCAATTTGGTTATTTTTTTTATTTTTTTTAAAAAATTATGCCTTCTCACTATTTTTTAAGCTTTTTTTTTTTTTTTTTAATCTTCCTTAAAAACACATTTGAAAATTATGCTTGCCTTCTGATTTTGAAAACCATGATTTCTTGTCACCTAGAAAGCAATGACGAGACCTATAGCAAGAGATCAAATAAATGCTCTGCACATTAACAAACACATTCGTAGATATACATATTCAGAAAGCCTGATGGAATTAAATTTCTTTTCAAGTACTTAGTGTAAATTGCAAACAAAATGAAAAATCATTACAATCAAACAGATCTACTTCAAGCAAAATTCAGCTGTGTGATTCGCAGCCGTGATACACAGGATACCAAGATCCTACCCTACAATTCCCGATATCGCTCGTGAATGACCTGAAAAATTAGCAACCGAGGCTGTAACGACTCGGACTTGCTCGTGAAAAATAAATGCAGTCATTAGTGACTTGTGTCGATGACATCTTTGATCTATGAATCCTGCCTTAAAGGTAAGCTGAAGTCAAATTCGTAACTCGAGATTATAAGTTCTGGCTAAAATACATATTCATGAAATATCTTGAAGGGTTGAAGCCAATCAAGATAACTGCAAGCAATAAAAGAAAGCGTAATTTAATTTCAGTACAAGAGATTAGAAAAAGGGAGTTGAAGGTGAAATTATGACTTACAGATTGGAGTAAGGACAAAGACCACACCAATTGGATAGAGGAAGAAAGTAGTTTTCTCCAAAAATGGCAGTACTGCATTAGGGCACACGGTGAATAATTTCATGGAAACAATCTTACGGCTAATGGGAAACTAGGAAGTGACAGAAACTCAAATATACAAAAGATCTCATTTATGAATTATTTGATTAGAATGCAGGAACTTAAAGCTCATTTTTTTAAAATTAAGCTTATAAATAATACTTCCACGCATGTGTTCCTTTGATCGGTTATTTACTTTCTTTCTAAAATTGTGTTCAAAATCTAAAAAGTGGTTTTAAGAAAATAGTGGGGTAAAGCTCTGATTTCTCGAAAAAAAAAAAAAAAGAATTCAAATGTTTCTATAGAGAAGCACAATCACTTAGGTCCCGTTTGATAACTATTTGGATTTTTGTTTTTAGTTTTTGAAATTTAAACTTATTTTTACTCATATTTCTTATAATGTGCTTCATCTTTCTTACCATGTATCTAACTTTTATTAAGAAAGTATCTAAATCCTAACAAAATTTTAAAAGCAAAAACTAACTTTTGGAATTTTGGTTTTGTTTCTACAAATATAGGTAAGATGTAGACTTAGATATCCATGTAGAAGAAAACATATCGTATGATAGTTGTTGTAGGTTTAAATTTCAAAAATAAAAAACTAAAAACAAAATAGTTATCAAACGGGACCTTAACTAACTTATGCTTTTCATAAAGGTACTTGTATAAAAAAATACTATTGTGATTTGGGGGGGGGGGGAGGAATCCTTTTAAGCAATCCCTAATTTCACCCCAATCTCATAGATACAATAACCCTTTAGGTTAAGTTAAAATCCAAAGCACTAATACTTACTAAATGGCACCCACCTGAAATTTCTAACAGAAACAAAAGTTCTAGCCATGAAGTGAAAAGGGCTTTGTTCTTTATGCAATCAACAGAGGCTGTCCTCAGTAACAGAAAATGAAGAATTTCTGTGACAGATGTAAATCTAGATGGTTGCTAGAGGGTGATGCCAATATAGCCTTTTTTCAAAGTTTGGTGGCTGCAAACAAAAGTGGAAATTGTTTGAGCTATTGGGATCAGCCAAGTGAATGATAAAGACATTGAGGTCCTGGAGTTCGGAAGCTTCTGGGGCTTATTCAGTCAAATCAGCAGCTGCTTACTTGGGATCTTCGGCTCTTGTAGAGAAAGGCTTGTACAAGAATGTTTGGAAGTCTAAATGTCCTAAGAAGATTAATGTTTTTATTTGGATTTTGATCAATGAAGACTGAATTCTGCAGAAGTTCTTCAAAGAAAATTGCAAAAGCAAAGCCTGCAACCATCAATTTGTCACTTGTGTTTTTCGGCTCCTGAATCTTGCAATCATCTATTTTTCACTTGCAAATACTCAGCTCAATGTTGGGAAGTCCTGCTGGATCTATTTAGTATTCCTTGGGTTTTTTCAAATCGTCTTAAGCAAAATGCCTTTCAGCTTTTGTTGGGCCCCTATCTCTGGAAAAAGGCGTGATTCCTGTGTTTCCTCTGGGTTCAGTCAAATGTCTCTTGTATGAGCTATGGTGGGAGCGTAATCAGCGTATTTTTCAGGACTCCTTTCGTCCTTGGCATTCTAGAAGTGAAGCAGCCAGATTGTAAGTCTCATTATGGGCAGCCTCTTCCAGGGCTTTCGAAAATTATTCCATCATTCAGATTCACTCCAACTAGGATGTTTTTTTCTAGTCTGTTGGCTGCTCTTTGTTCCTTGTTGTTTACTTTTCTCTTCTTTGTCTGGGTTTTGTCTTTTGTGGTTACTCTAGGCTGGTTTCTTGGTTTTTCTTTGTAATTTTCTCTTTTGTTTCTCTGAACTCTTGTATTCATTCTTGATGAATGAAATGTCTCTTGTTTCAAAAAAAAAAAAAAGATAAAGACATTGAGGGGAATTCATTGACTTTTACTAAAAATTACTCTCTTAAAAAATGGTACGAGACCTTTGTCTGAAATTGCCAATTGGAGTCCTATTACAACAGAACAGATGGTACTTTCGAGATTCATTTCAGAGAAGAAGAGATTTATAGAGAATTGTTGGATTTGGGTACCAATATGACCCCAGCCCTGATGGATACAGCACAGACTCATTAATAAATCCTAGAACATCTTTAAGAAAGAATTAAATAAGTGTTTGATGATTTTTTCAGGAATGGAATTATTAATACGAACCTCAGTAAAACTTAGATATTCATCTCCAAGAGGAATATTGCAAGAACACAGTGACAGATTTCAGATCGATTAATCTTACTACTTGCCTCTATAAAATTGTTGCTAGAGTGCTATTGGAGAGATGGAAGAAAGTCTTCTACCAATCCGCCTTCAACCAACAATTCTTCATGCCTCGCTAATTTCCTAACGTGATCATTGATGAATGAAACCAAAGAAAAGGAAGGGGGTGTTATAAACTTGATATTTAAAAAGCTTTGGATATGCTTGGTCGGGGTTTTCGGGAGGAAACCCTTAGGGCAAAAGGTTTTGGGCATACTTGGAGGAAACAAATTAAGAGACTCTTCTATTAACTACTTTATCATTGATGGCAAATTTAGAGGTAAAATTCTTGATTCTAGGGGGCTACCCCTTTCACCTATCTTATTTCCTATTCATCCTTGTGGTTGATTGCCTTAACAAAATTTTCCTTTTGACCCTTGTGGTTGATTACCTTAACAAAATGCTCTTTTTGGTTGAACAAAAAGGCTCCATAGAAGCTTTCTGCGTGGGTATCCCTCCACAATCTTTATCCATTAGCATTACTCATCTACAATTTGCAGACAATACCATCTTATTTTCCTCACCCAATGAGGACCTTCATGCTTTTGAAGAAGCCTCGGATTTGAATATCCATTGCCACAAACCTGAATTTGCGTATTGGAATAGATGCACAGCAAACATTTCTTCCTGCATCGTCCTTTGGTTGTAAGCTTGGTCATTGGCCAACTACATATTGAGGCATCCCTCTCGATAAAAAATTTAAATGCAGAAGAAATAAGGGAATAGGCAACATTATCTCATTTCCTCTCAACGTTCATCTTCACAGAACAGGATGACAAGTGGATCTGGACTAGACAATGGAGGTGCTTTTCTACTGTTTGTGTTTCTTTCACCTGGCTTCTAATGCTAATGTCTAATTCTGAATTTTATAGTCAAATACGAAGGGTTCCCCGCCTAAAAAAGTAAAATTCTTTGTTTGGAATGTTAACATGCTTATATCAACTTATATGACATCCTCCAACGAAATTCCCCATGGATTGCATCATCTCCAAGCTGCTGCCACGTGTTTACAGAGCCAAGAAACACAAATTCACCTCTTTGTCAATTGTATCTATGATTAATACTTTTGGAACTTTCACTAGCAAGCATTTGAATGGAACATTACCTAATAAAATCTTCTCTCCTGGATTGGACTCCTATGGGTAATCCTTTCAAGAAGGAAAAGAGGAGTTGAAAGGAATAGTCGTATCTTCTCAGATAAGCAACAAAGCATACATACATACATTCACATTGAGTCTACTTCTTGTCTTGCTTTATATTGGAGTCATCATTCTCTCTTTTCGTAAGTAGCTTATCGACCATCTTATCTCATAGGAGATGTTTTTTGTAACTACCTTTCTTTTGTATCTATTTCAAAGGATACGGTTTATGTTTCCTATAAAAAAAAAATGCAATCTAATACAAAACATATATATATATATATATATATATATCTCAGAAAGGAACATGATAGAAAATATAGCTTACCATCATAACCTAAGAAGTTGACATAATGGTAATACGAAGCCCCAATCATGAAAAGCATATTTGACAGCAATAACGGAATGAAGCCATGGGCCACAAGAAGTGGTGATATGAAATAATGGATCACTGCAACGAAACCAAGACTTCAGAGTAGCATAATAGATGATGCTGGAAAACAAGACACAAACAAAGGCTCTGATCATACTTACCGTAAAGCAAAACAAACATTGGGAAGAAAGAATTGCAGTGGACATCAAACGTATAGAGCCTTGAACCAATGAAAGATAAAATAAATAAATAAACGATACATCAATCCACTAATTTATAAGGCTCAAGGGGAAGACATTGCGTAAATGTAATAGAATAGTAAAACCCAAAAGGCCCACTACAAACGCAAAACTAAAGCACTTTGGTCCTAAAAGTTGAAATGAAGTTATAAGAATAAAGCTAAAATTGAGAGTTGTAGAACTTGCCATTCAACCCGTTGCTCAACTACATGACTGCCTGGTGTCTCTTCCCGAAGGTAAGCATTCGTTAATAACCTGAAAGTGCATTTGAGTGATGAAACTGTTGACTATAAATTATATAAGTGGCCAACTGTCATAATAATTCAGCATTAACAAGCATAAATTAAAAACTATACGAGGACCTTCAACATAATTTAATATAGATATTTACAAGGAAATTGAATCAGAGTATAGAGGACCTCAACATGGAAAAGCGAAACGGGTAAAATTCCTATCTGTTGTCTTAAGCAACATCATCTCTTCAGCTGATAAAGGAATGCAAAATATTTTTTTCTTTTTTGAAACTCATGCCCAATATAGGTAACAGTAATGATATAGATGTATTGACTACTGTTGGTTGATATAATTAAATTTACTCCAATCCATCAGCTTAGGCTTTTGGATTGATTAATGGTTTAACATAATTCAACATGGTATCATAGTAGAAGGTCTTGAGTTCGAACCTCTGTCGAGTCATTTCATCTCCAATTAAAATTAAATTCCACTTGTACGGCATTTTTCAAATTTCGAAACCCACAAGTGAGAGGGAGTGTTGGTTGATATAATTAAATTTACTCCAATCCATCAGCTTAGGCTTTTGGATTGATTGGTGGTTTAACATAATTCAACAACTACATTAAATTAGGGTGTCTCATATCCTTGGTGCTGACTTTAACTATTATCTAGAAGATATGATCAACCAAAATATATGAAAAGAAATAAATCTTTCTAAATTTTTTTTAGTCATGTAGTCAAACTAACTGATCACCCTTTATTTAACTTTCGTTCATGTTATATACATAAAACTTTCATTCATATTGTTCATATACCTATTTCGCTCAGTGCAGAAATAAATATCTGAATTGAAGTCGGGGAAGCATTAGACAAGGCATATCTAACTAGCATTATTCAAGTACTAAGTGCAAATCAAGACAACCAAGAGAAGACTTATTAATAGAGCTATCTCTCCCCAATGGTGTTCGATTTGCCAGAACGATTCGGAGTCTATTGCCCACATATATGGAAGCTGTGTTTTTGCAACTCGGTTTTGGAATTTTATCAGAACAGTATTTAAATGGCCCATTTCTCTTCCGACAGATCCTTATCTTCTTCTATCATCCACTTTACTTTGGCATCCGTTCAAAATGGAGAAGAAAGTTTTATGGGAGCATTTTATTAGGGCTTTTTGTTGGATCATTTGGTTGGAGAGAAATAAGAAGATTTTTCAAGATAAAAGATCATCATACCTCTGTTTTTTGACACCATTACTTATCATGTCATATCTTGGTGTAAATTTAATCCGTTATTTTATTCCTATAGTTATGAATCTCTACTAAATTATTGGAGATCGCTTGTATGATCTCTAGTAATATATATCCATATTGTTATTTCATGCATCAATGAAATTGTTTCTTATTCAAAAAAGAGAAAAAATAATTAGTAAATCTCTATAATGTAAGATCCATTTGAGATGATAGCAAATAAGGAATATTTCTTGTGTAGACAACAAATAATTGGTATAATCATTTAGCAACATGCACTCACACCAGGGAGATAGCTTACCAACAACAAGTAGCCAAAATCGCCCCAGTTATTAGCAAATGGAAGAGCAGTACTGAAATAACTACAAAAGTGGTATGTGCTGCACTATGATCATATCTGAAATTGTTAAATGTTAACAGAATTAGACAATCAGAAAACACAGCCAAGGCATAAATTAGCTGAACTTCTTAATAGACTTCATACAAAAATATATGAAAAAAAATTCAATTATAACCAATCAAGAAAAAAAAAACACATATCACATGTGTGTATAGGTCTACATGTTTCTTTCAATTGATCTCTTGTTTGGGTGTTTGTGCAAGTGCTTGACTATTTTTCCTTTCTGAGAGAGTGGAAGAGGCTGATACACCTTCTCAAGACTCTCTCACACATGCATAGACATGGACCGCACACAAATATTTGGAAAGGTTGTATCTTAATGGATCTGCGCTTCATCATAAAGTAAATCAACAAAGAGATGAGATACTACATAAAAGCATTGGCTACACTTACGCAGCACAGTAAGCCAAAGTTGCAACTGCCAGAAGAAGACTGCAGATCACAACAAAAGCAGGATCGTCCCGTGCCCATTGATTCTTAGTTTCTGACACAAGAAAAAAGCAAACAACTTCATATGAGTTCTAATATAGGGAAAACTTCTATACTACAATAACATCTATTGTTAAGAATTTTTCATTTTTCTTTTGAAAAGGGAAATAAATTCCATTAATCAATGAAATCTACAAAAGGGAGGACAATCTCCAAGGCTAATTGTAGGTCGTAAACTTTCATTGAGTCAAAATAGAAGGGCATCCAAAAACATTAGCCCAAACAGAAAGATTAGACTCCCAATAAAAGTGATCTACGATCTACAAAATTACACCTAAAGTAACTACAAAAAGAACCAAAGAACAACGTAGAATTTTATGAGGAAAGGGCACCTTTCATAGATACAATGATATATATCAAAGGTTCTATTGTTCTGAATTGCTAAGAGAAGAACAGGATGACTGCTGATGGTAAAGAGCACCCCAATCTACCAAATCATAAACAAGAGGTTTCCAACTCAAGGCTAGTCCCACACAATCAATTGGAAAGTCCATAGAAGGGATTTTTCCCACCCGCATCCCAGACCCCGGCCAAACCATGATAAAAAGGTAATTTGATAGAAGTAGAACTTGATCCAATTCTCTATTTTGGGACTCTTCTAGTGTCGTCTTGAACAGAGTAAAGGTTTTGAAGTTCCCAAGCCCACTTGAGACTGTTCAGAGTTTTGTACACAATTATTTTTTGCTTCACCATGGTGCATTCTATAGCTAATCATCTTGAATTGCTCTCTTCCTTGGTTGTTGTCGTTGTTGCCTGAAGGATCGGGATCTAATACTAAGCAAGGCCCGGAGACATTATCAACGTTATTTAGTTATTGAGAGGTTACAAGACTCTTTGGTTGGAGGAATTGATCGTGCTTGATCGATTTAGCAACTCTTTTCTAGCATTAACTTTTACCTACCGCTCTTGCTATAATTTGGTGTCTTGGTTTATCCTCTTATTGTTTATCTTTCAAATGATCTATTTTCTCAGGGTGTTTCAATAGGACCTTTTGTAACTTTTTCTTATATCAACGAAAAAGTTTTTTGTTTCCTATCAAAAAAGGTTAGTGTTCCCTTTAAGCCAGTAAAAGAAGAGTGCTAACCAACTTTTTCTGTAATTCTCAGACGAAAATAGACATCCCATATTTATTTGTGTATATCAAATAACATAATGATAAAATCACATTCAAATAGAAAAGAAGATGATATTGGATTTTTTTTATAAGAAACTAAACTTTCATTGAGATAAGAATGAAAAACAAAACAAAGGGTCATACATAAGCAACAGCCCTGCAAACAGGGGAGACCAGCTATACAAAAGGTCGCCAATCTAATAAAATAAGACCTATAGATATTAACTGTTAAAACTTATGATTTAAAATTATGATAATTTCCTAACACAATAGCTTCTGAGATTAACAGAAATTTATGATGAGAAATATCCCAACATAACAAGGATCAATTCCTTTCAGAAATACACATGTTAATCCAATTCCTCCAACCAAAGAGTCTTGTAACCTCTCCATAAACAACAATTGAGACCTGAAATGATTATTCTAAAATTTAACGGTTCGTCACCTAGTTCACCAGTGCCTCAAGTGAAAATTTAGAATAAAGCAATAAACTTCCTCTCACAAATACACATGTTAATCCAATACCTCTATGTATCAAACTGAGAATAAAACTACTTTTTTTTCAATAAAGAAATAATTAAGATCTCGTTTGATAACCATTTGGTTTTTTGGTTTTAGTTTTTGAAATTTAATCCTATATTTAATCAAATTTCCTACATTATGTTCCTACTTTCCTACAATGTATTTATCTTTCCTTAAGAATGTGAATCCTAACCAAATTTCAAAAACAAAAACAAGCTTTTGAAAGCTACTTTTTTTTGTTTCCAAATTTTAGTTTAGTTTCTAAAAATATAGGTAAGATGTAGATATCCAAATAAGAAAAAATGTAGGATAAAGTAGTTGTAGGCTTAAATTTCAAAAACTAAAAACAAAATAGTTATCAAATAGGGTCTAAATAACTTTTTTTTTAGTTCAAGAGCAATTGGGGTCAGGGGGATTTGAGCCCATAACCTAGAAGGTCATTGGCACATACTTATTTCAATTGAGCGATTGCTCTTGTTAGCAACAATTAAAAAACAATTTTTAGAAAAGGAATTCGTTTTGATTTTAATTACTACCTTTTAGGTTGGGAGTGATTAACTAAGAAGGAACTCAAATTGGAAACGAATAAACAACATATAAACTGGATTACACATAACCATAAAGCAAATGAGTGCAATAAACAAATTCTACAGCACCATTACAATCA
This sequence comes from Sechiopsis laciniata, assembly GCA_037833695.1. Classification (NCBI taxonomy): domain Eukaryota; kingdom Viridiplantae; phylum Streptophyta; class Magnoliopsida; order Cucurbitales; family Cucurbitaceae; genus Sechiopsis; species Sechiopsis laciniata. Next base: position 678,628 of record JBBMKA010000001.1, read on the forward strand.
GCACAAAAAAAGACACTTTTTGACAGGAGATGTACTTACGCTTGTGATACTTGGTATGCTGATAGCTGCGTCCATAGCAAAATTCCACCAAAATATCCAAATAACAACGATTAGGAAAGGACTAAAAATAAACTTGAAACAACGCTTGCTTCAGCTCTTAGTGAGTAACAATAGACAATAAGAATAATTACGTACACAACTTTTGGAGAAGTGCACAGATGAAGCATTTGCCAGAATGTATATTCAATGTCCATTTGTTGCCACTGCAATTATCCAGATAAAGTTTGACTTATGAAATTAATGGCATGAAGAAAGTAACATCACATAAGAAGGCCATTAACAGAAAATTAGTTTCGTTGGGGCCAATTTCCAACAAATTATTCTTAAACCAAGAGTACTATGACAAAATTTCAACAACAGCAAAGAGAGCAGAACTAGCCAAAAAAATGTTGGGGAAGCAATAAAAAGTAGGAAAACTTACAAGACTAGTTAAATCTAGAAAATAATTACAACTACAGTTACTTATAAAAAAAATTAACATACTTTTTTATAATAAATAATTGTATTAGTGAGTATTAAAACGTATTAATGATTATGAAGATAAATAATTTAGAATTTGCCTACATTTGTAATTACTTTGTGTCTGTGAGAAGAGCTCAGTGCAATTTCCCTAAATAATATTACAAATCTAGAGGACGACCAGGCTCAGAACTGTCTAACTATACAAAAGCTTGAATCCACAAGATCCAAACTCCACCTAGCACAACATCCAATACATCAAGGATCAAACAGCAATTGAACAGCGTAAATTAAATCACAATACCGAAACAACAAATGATCTATCCGAAACGAAGCAGAAAATGCAAAACAAGAACAAAATACGAGAACGAACAATAACGACACTGTTCCAATGTTTAAAGGCATACAAATCCTGAAATAACGATAATGCTAAATCAGATGATCTTATAACGTCCTCATGGACCATATCGATGAAGACGAATTGGTAACAAATTGGATGCGAAAAGCAGCAGTTTGATTAACAAATTGAGCGGATCTATAATTATCTGAGGGAGTTAAAAAAACCTTGATGATTCGACGAAGGTACTGTAGATTCATGGGATTATTAGCTCGAGATGCAGAGGACGAAGAGCGTCCTCTTGAAGCTGTGGGCAACATCTCTGCTTTGCTTCAAATTGCGTCGTCTCCTTCTTCCACCGGTGACAGTTGAATTCTTCTGATGAGTTCTTCGCTCTGAAATCGGCGAATTTTCCGATCAGATTGATTCTTCTCTTCTCCGTCGACGAGTTTCAGAAAACAGGCGAAGAAGGAAGAAATAAAATTCTTTCTCTCTCTTCCAATGGAACTAAAAATGGTTTTTGGCAAGTTTATGATAATAATTACTCATTTTTATTTATTTTGTCTATAAATTTTAAAATTGAATATAGACTACTTTTAAATTTAACGTATAAAATATTTATTTGAATTTAATTTATATTAAAAAAATCTAGAAAAATATTAAATGTTTTTAAAAGTAAATTATTGTAATGGATTCAAATTGTCAATAGGTCATGAATTCGAATCTCTCATCTCTAAATCATTGTAATTTAAAAAAAAAGAATTTGAAACCTACCAACACAAAGTAGCAAATATACTTATTGTGTATTAATAAAAGTACGATATTAATTAGTATTTTTAATACATAATATTATATTAATGAATATTTATAATACCATATTAAGTCATATTAATGACTATAAATATAAACATTTTAAAATTTATCTATATTTATAATTATTTTGTAAAAGTAACTCATCTACTACAATTTCCCAAAATATATATTTATGATTAAAAATTGTAACGGCCCAGTTCTTCATTTCGGTTTCTCAGGTACGTTCGGTTGGTTTTTCTGATGTTCGGTTGGGCCGTTA
>JBBMKA010000001.1:680655-726946 GCA_037833695.1 Sechiopsis laciniata
AATTTTATTTTATTGGACCGAATACCCGTTTGGGTTTTTATGGGCTCTGATACCATAGTAGAAAGTATGGACATCCATCTCAAAACCAATTGCTAATGAGAGGAGTAGTCAACCTATCTTATAAACACTAGGAGATATCCCCACTTTATCAATGTGGGATTCTCAACACAACTGAATTCAATCGTTGCTAATGAATGGATTTTTATAATTTAAAAAAAAAATTCAAAATTAAAAAAATGTGCTATAATTTTGAATTCAAAATGAAAAAAAATGTCCTTCCTAATGTATAAACGTGCACTTTGGTTGCTAATTACAAATTAATAATTAATAATTCAACCATTTTACTTTCTTTTAGATGTGCAAAGGAATTCTACATTTGTCATATGTGACACTTTTAATGTCCACAAATTTATGTTATAATTAAAATTATTAGAAAAAAGAATTATTTTTGAGACATCTAAAAATATCACATAAGATAAATGTAGGACTCTTCTATATATCTATATGTAGAGGAGTTTGTGTTTCTTTTTCTTACAACCTAGTTTGATGGGTAAAACTTGCCTACTGGGATGGAATAGATCGGTGACCCGATTAGTTATCTGGTTTGGTGTTAATTCATATCCACTCCCACCGTCACGTTACTTAACTGCCGTTAGGATATTGATTTTGTTTTTCCATTTTTTTCTCTTCAGTCTCTCTCCTTCCTTTTCATTTTTTTTTTTTCCCTTTTTATTTTCTGTAAAGAGGAAGCATAAAGAAGGCAAAAATGGAGATGAGTATAGGAAAAACCCAGTTTCAGAAACCCATAACTGATTACTAAGAAAGAAATAGAAAACCCAAAAAGACTCAATTTCTTGTTGCAATTCAAATGGAATCCTCATGCTTTTCGACCGACGAGAAGGAGAAAGATGTTAGGTTAACAGAAAAAAGTTACAGAAAAGTGAGGCGGCGACCGTGGAAGAAATAAGTTGCGGAGATTGGGGATTCGACGGCTATGGGTTCTCTTTTTCTTTCTCAGTAATCAATTTTGAATTCATGAAATTGAGTTTTCTTTTTCAAATTCCATTTTTAAAAACCCAAGGAGATCATCAGGGATTCGAAGAAATCGAACACTCTGCCAAATACGGAACTTCAACCAATTCCTTTTACAAAAACCCTGCCTTTCTCTTCACTGCCATTACTCTTCAATTTGTTCTTCTCACACTTCAATGGCGTAATTCTCACACACCCATTCAAATTCCCTAAATTTCACTCGTTTCATCCTTTAGCCTAAACCCTTTCAAACAATTATAAATTCGTGACGAATTCCAATCACAAATCCCAAACGGCCCTCAAACACCATACTAATCACACTCTGTTAGCTGATCAAATCATCACCCAATTTTTTTCAGCAAAATCTCAATTCTCTTGCACCAAACTCACTTGTGGGTTTAATGGCATGGTGTAAAGTAATTGATCAGTGTTAGAAATAAAAAAAATTGGTCAATTTAGTAAAATTTGGGTTCTCTTTTCTTTCTCAGAATTTTTTAAATTTGATTTTTTCCTCTATTTATCTCTATTTTTTTTGGTTCTGTTAACTTCCTCTGTACAGAAAAAGAAGAAAGAGATGAAAATGAAGGAGAGAGACGGAAGAAAAAGAAGTACGGAAGGAAACAAATTAAAAAAAAAAAAAAAAAGGAAAAACAAAATTAATACCGTAACGTCAGTTAAGTAATTTTTTTAAAGGATAAAAAATAAAAAGTATTGGTGTGGTTATAAGAGTGCCAGCTTGATAGTCTGCGGATGTAAATATAGACTTTCCAGCATGTGGCAGGTTGTAAGCACATTTTATTTTTTAATTTTAAATTCTTTTTCTCTCTAATCCGTTTGCCTTTTCTTTTCCTCTCTCTCTTCTTCCTTCCTTTATTTTTCTCTTTCCTAATTCTAACCAGTTTCTCTAATTCCACTTTCTTGATTTTTAAGATGAAATGAAAAAAATCCAGTTGAATTTGTGGCTAAAACAGTGATGTTTTCGTGTGTGTTATTTTGCTATATTTCAATAATATGTATGCATTGGAGACGACGTCAATGCAATGGATATTTGTTTAAAAATTAAAAAATAGTTAAAAGTCTAGAAATTAAATAAGATTCTAAAAATATAATAATAGTTTAATTATATTTTTAGAAATGGATAAAGAAATTTAAATTGTTAAAATTAAAAATAAAATGATTGGTAAAGGACACGGCTTAAACTATTTATTAGAAACTGCAACCTCTAAACGGACTAAATTAAAGTGATGCATATAGGTGATGGAAGAGGCTCGGGAAAGAGGGAAGTTGGTCCAATGGAGTCCACAAGAACAAGTACTCTCACACCCATCACTCGCATGTTTCATCACCCACTGCGGCTGGAACTCATCGGTCGAGGCGATCAGCTCCGGCGTGCCGGTCATGGCGTTTCCGCAGTGGGGAGATCAGGTCACCAACGCCAAGTTCCTCGTCGACGTCTTCGGCGTCGGCCTTCGGCTGTCCCGGGGCGACGGAGAAGGGAGGCTGGTCAAAAGAGATGAGATCGAGAAGTGTCTAAGAGACGCCATGGAAGGGCCGAACGCGGTGGAGATACGACGGAATGCTTTCGAGCGGCGGAAGGCGGCGGAGATGGCGGTGGCTCACGGTGGATCCTCCTATAGAAATATTAACGACTTTATCGATGAGGTTAGGAAACGATCTCTGTCGGGTTGATGAAGTGGTTTGATATTACAAGTTGAGACATCTGCTATAACTAGAAAATTACGAATTTTATCTTATCATATCATGTTTTTATTTTTATGGATGTATCTTATCATGAATAGCAATCTTTTTTTTTCTTCATGTACGAACAACAATAAAGGAGAGTGGGGTATCAGATTTGATCAAGAAAATAATTTAGGTGATAATTTAGATGATGTCTCGAAGTCTACCTCTGTAATAAATGCGATTTTCATTAAACCACATAAGTGAATTTTACAATTAAGATATCACTTAAATTGATCTTTATGATTAATTGGCTGCTACCGACAGTTAAAAGAAGGAAAAGTATGATTTCTTTTTTCTATTTTATTAAATTAAAAATAGAGAGACCCAGAAGAAATAGAGATCTACTACCAAATAGTCAGATGGGTTTAGGGTAGTGCCACGATATACAAACCAAAAAGGGTAAGATGCCTCAACTAACGCCACATACTAACTACAAAGTTATTTGAAATTCTCATCTTTGTTGAAATTAAAAAAATAAAAAATAAAATAATTAATTAAAATTTAAAGAGAAAAATACATTTTTAGTTTTTAATTTTTACGGGAACTAATTAAACTCATTTGAAAGGATATACGCGGATAATTATTGAATTCAAAAAAGGGAAAATATAGGTGAAATTATTGTTTGGTCCATATATTTTAAATCAATTATTTTTAATTATAATATTTCAATAATAATACACATGTGTGGTTATTTGTATGTTGACATGAATTTTAATTTTTAAATAAACGGAGAAACACACAAAGAAATCCTAAAATACAGTTTTGAGGTACTTCAATAAAAAAATAAATAAATAAAACACTAATTTGATTTTTTTCAAGAAATTAATTAACTAACTTTTTTTAGTATAAATTTGGGAGAGGGGTTCGGGAAGAGACAAGATATATAATGGTTCGGGAAGATTTTTTCTACATTCACTGTCGAATCTAAGAGTCAATTTTCATTACTCATATAAATCAAATTGGAGGAAAAAGAAAAACAATGCCCAAACCTAAACATCACCAAATGCTCTTGATCAAAGTCTAATACCTCACCAAATACTTAAATAGGGTGTTTCAAATTACGTCACAAAAAATTTTAACTCACAAAACTAAAATGAAAATACAAAATTATTCCAAGATAACAACATTTAACCTATGGTAAAAAAACTAAATATATAAAATTCACTGATACAAAATTGCGGGTCACATTTTCAAATAAAAAATGTGAGTCAAAAAATTACGACATAAGTAATATATCTTAGTGCGATAAATACACTTATATGCATATTATTTATCTGGCCCACATAAAGCTAGATTTTAGGCAAATTATATATTCACATGTAGAGAATGCTAGAAATCATAGAGATCCGGAAAGCAAATCACCTCCTCAAATTATGTTGAAGTTCTTATAATACATGAGGTTAGTAAAAAATTAATATGGTTGAAATTAATGACTAACATATGCGTAAAACTTTGTGGCTTGGCTTGTACCAAAGAACGTCCACGAACAATATACGAGGATAGTACAACGAGATAACACATACATTATATATATATATATATATATATGAAGAAGAATATATTATGGAAGTTAGAACAAAAAATATCTCACCAAAATTCTTATACACCAATGATCTAGAAGAATATGGTGATATCATTGTTCCACTAATCTCTTCAAAAGCATAATTTGACAACTCTCTCCAACATTCAAAACAATTGTATAAATCTTAGTTAAACAATGTGACTTGGGCTCTTTTTGTCGGAAAGATCTATCCCTATCCATTGAGGATGGACTTATTTTTTGGAGTGTGAATCTTTCCCCTATTCGTAACTCCGCTTTGAAGATAGATTGTAATGGTTTTGCTTCTTTGTTGAATATATTGATACTTACAAAAAAAAAAAAAAGTTGTTACACAACATTTGAATGTAACAACTTTGATATTTTGAGTGATGTTTTCATGAGGAGAGTAAGAACACTACACCTTTTTTTTTCCTTGGCTAACATTTTTCCAATTGAATTTTCACAAAGATTTTTCATGAGTTAGTTGTTAAAATGTATAAATAATACTTTCTTACTAATATTTTTCTTATTTGAGTTTTCTTTTACTTATATTTTAATTGTGCAATATTTTATTTAGAATAGGTATCATCTAAAGGAGTGTATTATGAAATCGATAATCATTTCTATAATAGATATTCATTTACACCCCACCCCACCATTATTGTTTGTTCTTCCTACGGTTTCTAACCATCATCTCCCTTTACTATGACTATTTATACACTTTGTAACACTAGAAATCAGTATAGTTTTGTATCATTTATAAAACATACCAAATACAATAAAACTCCTCTTCTATCTTTTCCCTACTTTATTATCTTCTATCGTTCTTTGTATTTTTTTATTTGTCTTCCGTACTTAGTTTATAACAATTTGTTATTTAAAATGTACAGCTTTTGTCTTACTCTCAAGTTTTAAAACCAAATTTATTGTTATGTTATAAGCCTTGTAATTTAAATTATATGAAGACAAAGCTACAAACAAATTATGGCCTTGCTCTCAATATAAAAATATACAGCTTCAATCAATCAAATTAATAGTGTCATCAAACGCAAACACCATCATCTTCGTCAAACCTCTGCAACCAAAATCCCAAAACACACACACACAACGGCTTCCATGGAATCTCTCCCCCATGTCTTCCTGGTCAGCTTCCCCGGCCAAGGCCACATCAACCCCATGCTCCGCCTCGGCCGAAAACTCGCCGCTACCGGCCTCCTCGTCACATTCTCCACCGCTGCCTTTCTCGGCCACGAAATGAGGAAAGCCGGAAGCATCTCCGACAACCCAACCCCTCTCGGCCGTGGCTTCCTCCGCTTCGAATTCTTCGACGACGGCCGAACCGGAACGGACTCCTCCCCATCCCTCTCGTTCGACGCATACATGCTGCAGCTCCACCACCTTGGCTCCATTTCCCTCCGCCAAATCTTGGAAATTCAAATCAAAGAAAACCGCCATGTTTCTTGCGTGATTGGCAACCCTTTTGTGCCTTGGGTTTGTGACGTGGCCGACAACCTCGGAATCTCCTCAGCCGTCTTTTGGGTCCAATCATGCTCTGTTTTTTCCATTTATTACCACCATTTCAACGGCTCTGTTCCTTTCCCTTCCCAAACCCAACCAAATCTCGACGTGCAATTGCCCTGTTTGCCTCTTTTGAAATTCGATGAAATCCCCAGCTTCATGCTTCCTAACAATGCTTTCAATACGATTGGGGATGCCATTTCCGCACAGTTTTCAAACCTCTCGAAGCCCTTCTGTATACTGATCGATACGTTCGATGATCTCGAGCCTGAGATCATCGACTACATGTCGAAATTTTTCCCGATCAAGGCAGTGGGGCCGTTGTTCAAGAATTGTAGTGAAATTCAAAAGGGTGTTTCTGGAGATTGCTGGAAAGCTGATGATTGTATAGAGTGGCTCGACTCGAAGCCGAACGGGTCGGTTGTTTATGTGTCGTTTGGGAGTGTGGTGTATTTGAAACAAGAACAGATTGATGAGATTGCTTATGGCCTGAAAAATTCTGGGTTCTCCTTCTTGTGGGTTTTGAAACCGCCTTCCAAGATTTTTGGAGACATCCGCCCTGTTCTTCCCCTTGAGGTTTGTAAATTTTAATATTTTGTTCATTCTCTTTGAAATTTGCTTAGATTAAAGTTTAAACTTTTTTAATATCTTTTTCAATCTCTATTTTTTCTTTTCCAAAAGAGAAATTCGAAAAACAAATATAGTCATTTTTAAAAAAATTAACACTTATAGTAATTGTTATTATATTACCTACTTTAAAATGTATTTTTAAATTATCACCTACTTTTTTATAATATTGTATTACTAATACTATTAAAACATATTGATGATTATAGAGGTAAATATTTTTAATTATCTCTATGAGAATAGTACATTCGATACAACTTCCCTTTTAATTTCATACTATTTTAGTAGAGCTTAGACGATAATGGTATTCTTACAAGTGACACACTAATCTAATATCAAATATGTACTATGATGCTTAACTATTCTCCTTTTTTTTTTTTTTTTTTTTTTTTTTTTTCGTTCAACAATTTGTTGATGAAGAATATACCAAAAAATAATTGATATCTTATAAATGTTGTTAGAATTTTTTTACCTTTTTATTTTGGACATACAACATAACTATGTTTAAGTTAGCCAAATACCACATGATCTAATGGCATATTAAACCCTAGATTACAAAAAATCAATCCTTTCTATTAACAATCCTTCCTGTTTGATAGGTTGTTGAAGAGGTGGGAGAGAATGGGAAGGTGGTTCAATGGAGTCCACAAGAACAAGTGCTTTCACATCCATCAGTGGCATGTTTCGTAACACACTGCGGGTGGAATTCGACAGTGGAGGCGATAAGCTTGGGGAAGCCAATAGTGGCATTTCCACAGTGGGGGGATCAGCTCACCAATGCCAAGTTTCTCGTCGACGTCTTCGACGTTGGCCTCCGCCTGTCCCGAGGTGCGGGGGATGACAACCTAATCAAAAGAGATGAAATTGAGAAGTGCCTAAGAGAAGCCATGGAAGGGCCCAAGGCCCTGGAGATAAGACAAAATGTTTTGGACCGGCAAAAGGCGGCAGAGAAGGCAGTGGCATATGGTGGGTCCTCCGACCAAAATATTAATAACTTTATCGATGAGATCAAGAAACTATCGCTTGGTTTTGGTGATCTCCAAGTTTGTTCTTTCCCTCAATAGAAAAATAACAAATTAATTCTATATATTTTAGATATAAATGGCATTTTGTTTTAACCAACACCAAATATGGCTATATTAGATAATGTTGGTTATCGTTTAAAATAAATTGGTATGGAGGAAAAAACTCACCTTTTTTTTTTTTTCTTAATATGCAGTGATGATTCTTACCATTTTAATGTGGTAGAAGGTTAACGTTAAGAATCTCATTATTATCTTATATTGAAAAAGTCTAAACATTTATCATTTGCATGTTAAGGATGTCACCAAGGTCCAAGACAAACTCTCGGAAAGGATATATAGCATAATGTTTTTTTTTTTTAAAAGATTATATATATTTTTAGTCCTAGTCCAAAATTATGGGTAAATTGTTTAAAGGGGTCCATTTGACAAACCATTTATTAAAATGGATCTTATTTTAAGTTATTTTCAGAAAAGGGTTGTGGCGTCTCTTGGGACACGTAGCTTACCGAATCAGTTGCGACACGGATGGGAATGCATGCTCCGAAAGATAGGGTCAAGTCTAATACATCAACCGTCTACTCAATATCCTTGTGCGAGTCCACAATCACTACACGAGATGAACCTTGGTTTGGTGAATTGAAGTTGGCCTTAGGTGTAATAGGACTCCCAGTTACTGCGCGCGATCGTATACTGAGGTGCTCCCCGCCGGTTGTTGGAACGACGCGAGCCGAGCCTCGATTCAGAAAGATGAAGGGCCAAAAAGTCGAAATTGGGAGACGTCACACACGTTGAATCTGGTCAATTTTAATAAATCGTTTGTCAAATGGACCCCTTTAAACAATTTACCCATAATTTTGGACTAGGACTAAAAATATATATAATATTTTTTTAATAAATGGTTTGTCAAATGGACCCCTTTAAACAATTTCTCAAATGAATAACTATGATTTCTCAATGGTCTCCATGGGAAAGTCTCGCGGAAAGATGGAGATTAAGGCAATAATACAAGCAACAGTAGAGCAGATCAATACAGGAGGAAACTCAAATTCAAGGATTTTTGTCGAATCTGTCGTCGGAAGTTATCCCACTTTTTTCACATGAGCTTCTCGAGAAGGATTAGAATACCCACATACATAATGAATATACTTCTCGTAAGAGGTCACCATACCTGTGATTTTTTCATTCCAAAGAGTCGACTAGCACACCCATTGGAGATGGACCCCCCTTGCTCTCTAATTCCTCATATTCAATGTTCGACCCTTCCTTTTTTTCCCTATCGAAAGGAGTCGTTCTCCACCCTCGAGCTCTCCTCACCAGTGATGGTCCGACATCCCCCTTCTGCCCATCACTAAACTAGGAAAGCTCCGCTAAGACCTGTCCTTTGCATCAGATGCAGCACCCACGCCCGAATCATCCTCACACTCTCCAAGCTTCGATATAAACTCGGCGGAACCCAACAACATGCAAGGGATCTTTCTCACCCAACCACCGGTGGCCACTGAAATATTCGACAAGCCCAGGAAGAAGGAGCCTCTTCCCCAGAGATACGAGCCTCTTTAGACATTTTACTTTTAATTAATGTTCAAAACCCTGAAGCACTTCATTTCATTAAATATATAAATATATAGTTACTCAAGAGCATGTTAAGAATTTTCAATTTAAAAGTGCTTTGATAAACTATAAATAACGCAATAATCAGAGGTAGATTAACACTTAAAAGAAATTACAAATCAAAAAAAGTAAGGAAACCCTAAGAGAAATTTAAGGAAAAGAAGAAACCCTATGAAGAAAGTAAAGGAAACTGTAAAGTAAAGATGAAAAAACAAATGAAAAAGTTGAAAAAATGAGTAGAAGGTACTAAGCAAGGTGGGGGAGTAAGGTTTTTGAAGAGTTATTTGCAAGAATGGAATAAGCAGCTTGAGTAAGATGAACACAATCCCAAAACAGGAATTTAGAAGCATCAGAGCACATGGGAGAAACAAAATTGCACATGGCACCCATCTCCATTAATCCACTTCCACAACATCCTCTATTTGTGACTTCAAAACCTTCATTAATTCCACAAACATTAAGAAAAAATAGAATTTAAACATAAGCTAAGACACAAAAATATGAGGTAAAATAGAAAGAAATTACTAACCATATTTAGAAGGATTAGTAACCATGTCGAAGATAGGAGCATAGACATCGAAATAGGCGATTTTAGCATCCTTTAAGGTTGATTGAAGCTTAGAGGAGATTAGGGCTTGGATCTTGTTGTTGTAAGATTGTGTTTCATTGTTTTGTCTTTGGTTGCAAAGGCGCTCCAACATGTGCTCACTTGGGATCAAGCTTGCCACTGTCATCTGCAATGGCAGACACCCTATTGGTGGAATTCCCACCACTATTATCTTCCTTGCTCCTTTCTTGTAAAGCCTCTGCATTTTTTTCACTATTATTTTTTTAATATGATTTATGTGAATTCTTAGCTAAATTCAAATATACCAAAAAAAAGTCTCTAGAATGACCTAGTGCGATGGTAAACTAAGGGGCGACATTGCGAGAAGTTCCCTAAACCTTAACATTTAGAGGAAAGAAAAGTTATTACAAGAGGTTTTCGTAAGTGAACTTGCAAAAAGATTATTGTCGATGCCTAAACATCAAACAACCATCAACACGTTTACAAAACTATAAAACTCTCGGAGATGCATAGTTTAATTGATAATGATCACTTATCTATAAATTAATTTTTAAGGAGTCTCCAGACAGTTAATGATATCCAAAAAAAAAAAAAAAATCTAAACTTTAAACTTCAAATCCAAATCCTAATTAAAACTTCATTTCAATTTTAAATACTATAATTTAAGACAAAGTAGATAACACAAAATAAAGAAACCTAAGTTTATCAACGCTATTCTCAGTCTTTGTATGTGTCAACCCTACTCAAATAATGACGAGTATCATGTCATATTAATTGTAATTTGTGAAATAAATTATGTAATAACATCAAACAAATAAAAATTACGTACCTTAATGAAGTTTTGAAGCTTTTGAAGCAAAAGATCATGATAACCAGAAACAGAAAACTCAATCATTCTGGTTGGCAACAGATAAAGATTATATAACAAATCATTGGTCCCAACGCTGATAACAAACAAACCATTTTTCACGATCTCATCAGCCTTTCTTTCTCCCACCAGCTTCTTTATTCTCATCAACGCTTCGTCAAAGTAACCTATCTGAGTCGCTAAGTCCAACACGTTCGACAAGTCCACCGTGAGCTTGTCCAGCCCGGTCCCAGCCGATCCGAAGCTCACGCCCCCGAGGAGGTCGGCGTCCGTCAGAGACGGGTCTAGGTACGCGGGCAACAGGTCGCTCACCCCGTAAGTGGAGGATAAGTAATCGGTCGCCAATTTCCCATCCGAGAATCGACCGGAGGCAGCATGGTTCGGCATGGCTCGGCCATAGGGGAGGTGGTTGGCACGGACGAGGGTGGCAATGTGGTTGTTGTTTCCTGGATCGACTGTGGAGTCTCCGAAGGCGAATATCGCAGGGAATTTCGGTGGCAGCGCCGAAGCTACGGCTTGCACCAGGAGAGTTATGCAACAGAGGGTCAAAATGACGGCGTTTCTATGCGCCATTGTTGTATTTTCTCTCTACGATATTAGAATGATTTGGTGGAGACGATCTAAACTGGTTGAAAAAAATAGCTTAATTTAGGAAGAACTTAAATTATTTTGAACAAAAAAAAAAAAAAAAGATTTCGACTTTTTCAATATCTTTCGCGTTACAAAGAAGATTAGGAATCGATATCGCGTATATTTCAAAATAAAATTTAAAAAAAAAATCGAAATCACGTAGATTTGAAGCTCCGAACAATATAATATTCAACAATTTTGTACATATTTATCAAATTTCGAATTACTCAATTTAAAATAATTTATTAAAGTTTTATTCATTTAAAAATGTAAGTTTTCTTGTGAAAAAAGATATTTCAAGATACCGAAAAGGTTTGGTGTCATGTTTGTTTCATTATTTGGTATTAATTCAGTTCAAGACTACGGTCACGCACTCACGAGTTCAATCTTTCAAAATCGGTATTTGATTCTTTCTTTTTATTAGTTAGAGTTTGTTGTTCCTCAAACATAAATCAGCCATACGAAATTGTAAAAACTAATGTAAAATGATATCTAACCTTGGATCAATTTTAAAAATAAGATATTTAATCTTCAAATTATATATAGGAAATTTTTTATGCATAATAAAAAAATATTATGAATTGAACTTTTCAAAAAAAATTCATCCAAGAAATTGAGGTCAGGTCTAATAAAAAGACGAAAAAATGTGTTTGTGCAATCTTCAATTAGTACATCTATAGTCTTCCATCGATATTATAAACAATATTTAATTACCAAAGATTGTCTTCAATTAGTATCATAAACCGTTTTCAATCAATATAATGTTCAATTAATATCACATATAACCTTAAATGCAAATAGTCTTCTATCAAAATATAATGAAAGAAAAATATATTAGAAATCTTCAATTAAACAAAAATTTATCGATGTTCGTTCTTTTTGTTAAGGGCGTTGACCATTTATATTTGGACCTCAAGAAATTTTTTATCGATAACAAAATTTTTGGGCCTCTAGGGGCTGTTTGTTTGGTATATTTAAGTAGGATTTAGTTTTAGGATTTACCAACTCCTCATTCAAAACCTACATCCAAATGAGTTTTTATTAATTCCTCTTCATTTTTGCTTTTAAAAATAACTCTCAAATTTAACTATTTATTTTTAATCATTCATTTATAATTATTCAATCATTTCTAACCACCCATTTTTAATCATTCTTTTCAAATCAATCAAAATAACTCATTTTTAACCACTCATTTTTAATCATTTCCTTTTTAACTACTAAAAATAATTACTCATTTTAAATTTACATCTCAACAAGATACTCTAACTTCACTATACAAAAACTACATCCAAACGAGTTTTTTGCTATAATTCATAATTTTTAACTACTCAATATAACTATCTAATATAACTTCTTAAGTTAAATCCTACCTAAATATGTCAAAAAAACATCGGGAGTGTTTAATATACGTTTGATATCAAAAGGAAAAAAAGGGCAAAACTCACTTTTTCGATCCAACGTATTAAAAGTGAGGGCACAAATTATTAACTATCGTACACCGCAAAGCACCGTATTTCAAAGGAATTGCAAAGGAACCTAAACCCTCGCAAAACCCCAATCACAAACCGTCGCAGCGTAGAATCTGAGAAAACGATGGCTTGGCGCTCTGGATCTCTGTCTCGGACGCTAATGTCCACCGTCCGATCTTCTTCGTCCCGGTCGACTCATCAACTCCGGCCGCCGCCAGTCACTGCTCCCCGCCGCCTACCGTCCCGCCATTTCTCTACTGCTTCCAGGTTTCTCCACCAAAACCCCTAACATTTCTGTATTGTGTTAGGACATTTGAAATGTTAGCCATGAACGTCTTCACATATTGCTTGGTTGTTCCCTTGGCTTTTTCGTTGTTGATTGATATAGTTAAACTGGCTGGGAATTAAGCGTGACAAATTTCTGAGATTTGGAATCTCGAGTTGTTTATTGTTGTTTAATTAGCTAAAATCAGACCATAGATCTATAGTTATATGGATGGTTCTTGTTTATAGATTTCTAGGCTTTCATTTCATTACTTAACACTTGCTTTCGTGCGATTTCTTGTAGAAAGTAGATGAAATGGAAGTCATTGCTTCTATTCTATTTTCCTGCATAAGGACCCCGAATTATTTTATCGACTGGAACTAGTTGAGTACGATTTTTGGATAAGAGGAAATTGGCGTCAGAATCATAAATGTGGCAAATGTTATTTCTTATTTTAGGTTAAATTATAGCATTTGTGCTTCTACAGTTTTGAATGTTGTGTGTAATGAATCACTGAATTTTAAATAGTGTATAATGTATAATAAGTTTTTGAACTTTATATTTAATAGGTTGATGAACTTTACCATTATAAAAATAGCTTTTAATTTTGAGTTTAATAGATCTAACTTGTGTGCACCTATACTAATTTCATTGGCTAATTGCATGACTCTTCATTTGGTTTACAGGTAACACTTAATTGTAGGTAGATGACCACCATAATTGAACTTATTACATCTTAGTTCTGTAAGATTCTTTTGACTATGAGGCGAATGAGGCCAACTGGTAATGATTATAAACTTCCAGATTTCTGACTTATAAAACACTTTTTAGAGTTTAGGAACTTAAAGGACTTAAATTTTTAAGTCAACCACTAGTTAAATATTTTATTTTTAAAATTTTAGAACCTATTAGAATTATACGTGATAGACTTTTTAGACACTGACACAACCCACCAAACTTGTAATTCAACCATTATTTACTTTCACTTTTGGCTCTATTCCATATTGACATCTTTCATTGTCATATTATATATTATATATTATATGTTTTTTTTTTTTTTTGAATAAGTCTTATTTCAATTCATTCATATGAAGCAAATGTAATTCCACTCCACTATTCTCTGGGTAATGATCAATGTTTTAAAAGGCTCGTGCTTAGGCACGCCTAGTAGGGTCAAGGCATAGGTCTAGCGCCTTGTTTTGCACCTTGAGTGCCTCAGGTAAAAAGGTGCGTACCATCCGATGATTAATTGTAAAAAAAATAAGTTTGATTAACTTTAAATGCAAAATCATTGCGTTTAGGGGTATTTTTTGGTTGTTTATTTACTAAAGGAATAACATTTACTGGTCCTTAGAGCATTTGTTTTTTATATTCCCACTCCAACTATGCTATATGTTATTTCTTTTTTATAAATGTTCTTTTATATGTGTGGCTCACAAAAAAGCCCGCACTTTTTTTTTGCTCCTTGCGCCTAAGTTTTTTCTTTTTGAAAATCGAAAAATTGAAACTTCGTTCCATTATATCTCGGTAACCACGTCTCCTTGTGCCTAAGTTTAAGAGTAGGTTATTGTGCCTTGCGCTCTTAAAAGATGTTTGTAATAACAGATGTTGATTTTTCTGGGTGATCTGTGTTGTTATTATCTGTACTGTAATTCTCTGCTACTTTCTTTTACCCGTATTTTTTTCATACCATAGGAACTTGGGAGAATTGGGATGCGTACAATCCTTTTTGCCAATTTACAGCATGACAGCAGCTTCCTGCCTGACATCCCACCTCAATGTTAATGTCAGGGCCTTTTGCGAGCTGTCTAATGGTACCTTCTGCCGTACTTGTCAAGATCGCTAGTGGTCTCTTTGTGAGTCTTGCTTGTTTTAGGACACACTATATACACAGTACAATATTTTTTCTCTCTTATTGTTGCTTTTAGTGGCCTAGATCCTAGGGATGCATTTCAATTGTTAAGTTTGCACAGCGTCTCCAAGGGATGGCGCAGTAGTTGAAGACTTGGGCTTTGAGAGTATGCTCCCCTCAAGGTTCCGAGTTCGAGGCTCATGCCGCTCACCTGTGACATTATTCCTTTGATGTCTTTGGTGTCTGGCCTAGGGACGGGTGTGGTTACCCTTGTTTCAAAAAAAATTGTTAAGTTTGCACAGCGAGGGGTTGTGTTTGTGGAATGGTAGGTTAAAGTAATCTACAACACTAATTCTAGGTTATTAGCATCTCTTTCCAAGTTTGGTGGATAATATCTTAAAAGGACTTGGGATGGAATTGATAGGCAGGAGTGGGGAAGATGGATAATGCTCAAGGACATTCGCTCGTCCTGAGGTGGAGACTGATACAATGTTCTAGGTTTTTTTTTTGTCCTTTTGTGGTTTTGAATAATACCATTGGATCCAAGTATTTAACCAGGAAATCTAGCGCTTGATCCTTGATGGTGCTTGAAGAAAAGTTGAAATAGAAGTCAAATTTAAACAGTATTTTTTGCCATCATAATTTTGAGAATATGAACACAATCATTCAAGCAAGGAAAATGGGGTGAAAACTTTGGGGCCACTCGAGTATGCTCTTGTTTATTTCTTTTGGTGGGAGGGGGTTCTAAAAGTTGTTTGAATATTACTTCTTGTACTAACATTTTAATTCATGAGTTACTTGTAACTTGTAAGGTCTTGTTTATTTCTTTGTTTTTGTTCAAGTTCTACAAATTGTTAGACATGGATCCAATGCTTTATCATGTTTTGATGACTGCAATTTTCCATACATCTTCTTGAACTCCTTGAACATAATGTAATTTATTTTTCCAAACGGTTTCTATTTGTTGTGAGTTTCCCAACTTCAATATTTGGGGTCATGATTCTCAAAGAGGTAATCACAAAAGTTGCAAGTTAAATTGGAAACCCTGTGACCATTCAATGAAATTGCTGCAGATAAATCACGTTAGGTGCCTGTTTGATAGGGGTCCAATCAATATTGTTGTCTCATATTTTGGCACAGAAACACTTTGAAGAAAAGTAGAAGATTTAATGTGTTAACTTTTTTATTGCTTCTCACTGCTGCTGTGTTCCTTTTAGGTACTTAAAAGTTCAATGGGATTAAACACATCCATGTGTGGGCAATATGCAGGTGCAAAGGACTCATGAAGAAGAGGAGAAGACAACAGGGGAGACTCATGAAGAGTTGATAGTTCAGGAACTAATGCTTTGGAAATTGGATAATAAGTGTTCTTTATTATTTTTTTTTATATATATTATGAACCAAAACTGGGATTAAAACATTTGCTAGATACTCATAATATTGTTAAGCATGAGCTGTAGCTGCTCGTTCATCATTACACACGATGTCTGTCATTGATTACTATTGAAATGAAATTTTGTTTGGCCTAGTTTCAATCAAATAGTGGATGATATTTTAAACTCCATCAAGTGTTGTGTTGGTACACTGATCTTTGAATTTTCAGAAGCTCCAGTAACACTTAATAATTTGCTTATCTCTTTAGACCATGTGAGTATTTGAATGAATCTAATTGCTTGAAATTCCGTCCAGTGATGTTTGGACAGTTCCAAATTTGAAACAGTTCTTTTCTTTTCTTTTCTTTTATTTATTATTTATTTTTATAATTTCATTAATTTGTGAAAACGTTGCAAATACCTATGGAAACCAGCATTAGAAACAGGAAATGAAAGAAATAAGGAGGGGGCTAATAAACAGATCAGTTTAGTGATGAATAGAAACTCGTAGACCAGCATTAGAAACAGGAATGCTTGTGCGAAAGGTACGTCAAAGAAAGCCTCCTCTATTTTTAATGTGGATTTCAATTGGGTGGCTCCTCCTAAAGGCTTATGGAAGAAGAATGTCGATACTTCTGTTAGAGCTAGTTCTGGCGATGGAGGCATAGGATGGGTAGTTCGTGACTGGAAAGGTCATCCCAAGATGTTGGGGTGGAGGTCAAAGTTCAAGAATCAGTCGTGAAGATTTTGGAAGGCCAATATTGCTCTGAGGGACGGGCTTAAACATTTGAGGGATTTGCAAAGTCCGTTTTTACCTCCTATTCTGGTAGAGTCCGATGCTTTAAGTATTATCAAAGCTTTAGAAGATGACTTCTCAGATATTTCAGAATTCAACAGTATCATTGTTGATATTAAACATTTAATTGCTTTTCTTGGCATTGTGAGAATTTCTCATTGTAATAGACTTTGTAACAAGGTGGCTGATTTGTTAGCCAAGTAGGTTTCTTTGGATTATTTTTGTTGGTTGACTCCAATCCTCTCTGTTGAAGATGAGTCTCTTTTTTGGAGGGGAAATCTCCCCCCTGACATTGGCTCCGCTTTGCAGAAAGATTGTAATGGTTTGCTTGTTGATTAATGAATGTTTTTTCTTTCAAAAAAAAAAAAAAAAAGAAACTCGTAGACCCAATTGTTGTTGGCAAGAGAAGTCTCTATTTGGAAGATGGTCATTGGTAGGTTTGCCGATGTTACCATTTTTGTACCCATGCTCTTGTGGTTGGACAAAATCCATGCTCTCGTGCACGACGAAGAAAAGGCAGATTGGGGCCGCCAATGTTCGATGAAGACAAAACATGATAACTCGGGATGGAAAAGAAGAATAGCATCGAGATTCATTGTGTGATGAAAAACTCAAGGATGATTGGGTATGAGGATGCCAAAGGAGAAAATGTGCCAATGTAGAGGAGATACCAGTTTTCTTTGTTGAAAGTGTTATTTAGGGGGTGTTTGGGAAAGGGGAAAGGGGAATGGTAATGGTAATGATTATGGAGGAATGAGGAGAAGAATAGAGAAGAGAATAATTATTTGTGTTTGAGGTAAAGGTAATGATTATGAGGGAATGGTTATTTGTGTTTGGGATGAGAGTAATGATTATGAGAAAAATAAAATAATGAATATGATGTGAGTGAAAAATAGTGATGTAATGTATAAAAAGTTGAGAATAAAAAGTAGTTAAGATGATAATGAAAAAAGTGATTTTGGAAAACGTGATTATAGGGGAATGATTTCCGATGGTCCAAACACGAGTAATCACCCCTATTCCCGTTCTACCCCTTATTTTTGGTGGCCGAAACATCCCCTTAGAGAGATGATCTTACCTGCTGCACTAAACTTTTTTTTTATGTCGTAAACAAAGTTTTTTATTAATAAAATGCTCTACAAATAGGGGGAATAAAATATCTTCCCACCAAGCCAATGAGATTAAATTCATGGTGTTAAAATTAATTTATTAGGGCTTTCTTGATAGGTGTAAAGTCAAGTAGTTGTCTCGTGTGAATAGTCAATAATAAAGATGTGCCTATGTTGGCTTACACTCATGGATGTAAATATAAATCAATGAAATAATAGAATAATCCAAAACAATCTCTCACTGAAACTCTATTAAAAAAAAAAAAAAACCTACTTTATTATCCTTCCTCTTCATTCCGCGTTGGGGAAGAGGGAGGGTTCGATCACTAGCGATTAATTCAAAACCTTAGAGGGAGAGAATCGGTGCCCAAAAATACACTATGAGGGTTAGGACAGCTTTTGTTTTATTTTTATTGTTATCATTCGCAAAGTATACTTGAAACCATCAAATATATTAGAGTTCTATATCTCGTGTTTTTGGGCGGGTGTTCGAGTGTAATATGTATTGTAAGGAAAGTTGTTCTCACAAATTAGAGTGATACTTATCTAAGGGTAGGTAAGTATTTTGGAAATACTTATCCATCTTAGAATTACATGTTTTTACTTTATAAAAAAAATTAACTTTGATTGATGGAGAGAGAAATGTTAAAGTGAAAAGAGAAATACAAAAAAGTAAAAACATGTGGTTTTAAGGGTGGGTAAGTATTTCCAAAATACTTACCCTCTTAGGTAAGTATTGCTCCACAATTAACAAATTCACCCATAGTACCTCGATAAATGGTCTAACAGTTCAAAACATAGTAAACACTTCGAAACTGATATTCAATGGAAACAACAAAGTAAAACAAGATTTTACTTATACTTTAGGTAAGTTCTTTTCTACTTTCAATGTTGCACATTATAGAAATTAAATAGGTTCTATTTTTTGTACCTCGGGAAAGGATGAACATTCCGAAGAAGTTTGTATCACCAATTTCCTTAATTTTTTTTATAATCGAAAATCATTTATATTAAGAGAGAAAAAATGCAGTGAGAGAAAACACCTGGTCATGAGTCTGTATTGCTCTACTCTAATACCTTATAACATTGAGGATATAATTAAAGCCTCTCTATTAACTGTATAGAGAGCGACAAACAATTTTAATATAAAACAAACTTTGAACACAATAATTGGTTCTAACTTGTCAACACTAGTTAGAGTTACATTAATACTTTGAACAAAGACCCAAGGAAAAAGTTTTTCTTCATTTAGGAACTTTCACCTTCCAAATGAAACAGCTAGCAAACTCCCAAGTTTGAGTGCAGGCCAGATGAGAGAAGAGTTGGTGTGATTATGTAGTAAAACCTTGTTAGGACAATGATTAAGCAGTCCAGTATAAAAAAGTGAATTAGATTCCTAAACGGAAACATTAGTTTTTTTTTGTTCTATTATAAGTGGGGGTCTCCTCATGTGTGGATATTTGAGATCTTACACTTGTTTTTGTTGAGATAGAGAAGATAAAAAAGAGAACCCTTTTATGGAATCCTTTACTATTTACAGGGAAGTGGGAACTTGTAGTTTTGAGTAAGTGCCTTCTTAATGCTTTTCCAAATGTACTTCCACAGGGTTTCCCATTATATTATTTTGTCATCTAAGCACCAGTAAATAAGATTTCTTATCCTTTGATGTGAAGCTTTTTCTTTTACTCAATTAAGAATCTTAATGGGTTAACATATTTAGTAAGAAACTTCAACTTTGTTGCTTCCCAGATCAGCAACTGAACAAAGGGTTATTTAAGGAAAAGGGAGAGCTGATAAAATAAATGTCAAGATTTATCTCCATTTGGACTTGTATGGCTACTGATAATTCACTCAAATATCAGAGTCAAATACCAATTGTCATAATCAAACTTGTGACTGTGATATTGAACTGGATTATTACCCAAACAATAAAACCAACACGCCACCAACCCGTTTGATAAAATCTAAAGGAAAATAAGTGCATTTAGATACCGACTCCAATAATAATAACAATCAGTGACGTGACATTCATTTGGATGTGGTATTGGTAACTGTTGAACTAATTCACTGTTGTAGTTGCTTGGCTTGTGGTGGTTTTCACCAATAATGTGCTCTAATAATGTAGCCAGATTCTATTTTAGGTAGGAAGAAAGCACCAACATGAAGGAGTCCATTTGCAAACTTCTTTATTAAGAAAAAACAAAAAACCAAATGTTTTACTGTTACCCAATGTCTGGAGCCCATTTCACCCCCAAACAAAATATCAAATCAAAAAAGCACTAAGAAATACCATCATTTTCCCCAGTTCTCAGTTGTCACTAGGATCATTACTATTCTGCATATGACTTAGGTAAAGTCTGTCTCTTTCAAATGGCTTTTCTTCTGTGGCACAAAGTTGCTAGACACATGTGTTATATTTATTTATTTTTGGTGCTATCCATATTTTTAAATGGGATTAAACAGAGAAATCAATGCAAATATTTGGAGATTTGTTCTCCACCAACAAGAGTATGACTTAGTAATTAAGAGAGTTATGGTTTCAAATCTTCTAACTCTAAATATAGTTGAATTAAAAAAATGATAATATTCTCTAAGAGTTGTTAAAGTAACTTAAAAATAATAATAATAATAATAATAATAATTGGTTAATGACAATTTTAGTTTTAAACTTTTTAATTTTTTGCTAAGAGGATCTTGATCTCTAAATATCTAAGGACATGTTATACACTTGAAAATTACAGATTTGTTAGATATGAACATAAATTAAGGACTAAACATGCAAATTCTTCGTAGTATTTTTATCAATATCTTATCCACATTAAATTTATTGCCAACTTGTGTGACTCAAATGGTTAAGATATATACTTTCGATTAACATAACATTTGATAGTGATTAAATTTTGATTGAAAAGGCAGCCTTCTATATGTTCATGGTTGGTTGGAAGTCAGCACGAGTGTGGTCTGATGGAAATCTTCCTTTCAACCACAGGACAGAATGTAGAGGTGTACATGGATTTGTTAAGCATTTGACATTAAAACAGTGGAAAGTCAACCAAGTATTTATAAGACAAGGGACCTCTTGTCACCAATTATTTTGAAGTTGATGTTCACACTATCTTATAAAATTGGGTTGGGATAGGGGTTATTTTGGACAAATTTAAAACTTTAAGCCAGTGAATCTACCAACTCGTTCAATCCTCTATGTTTGAGCAACTCAATCCCTATACTTTTGAATTGGGTTTAGTCATTGAGTAATTGTTTTATTTTTTATTCTAAGATTTTTTTATAAAATCAATATAATAAATTTCCTTAATAATTTCAACTTCAATTTGTATTTATATATGCATTCTAAAGATTAAAAAAATATTTTAAAGAATCTTCAAGAATTAGAAGTTCTAAGAATAATAGTTAGATAAATAAATAATAATAATAATAATAAAAAATTGGGGTTACACATATCAATTCAAAGTAATTTTAGGTCAATCTAAAAATCAACCCAACATATGAAAAGTTCTTTTATTTGAATAGAATCCAAACAAAATTGGGTTAGATTGGTTGGGTTTGTCACTTTTCCATGTAGGAGAGGGAGGAGGAGAGAGCTTTGAAACTCTCTCTAATAATGCAAATTATGACCTGCATTTTGGTAAAACTTAAAAGATCTTTGATATCTCTAATAGTTTATTTAAATTCTTCCACCAATAGTTTCTGATATAATCAGAAAAAAGCAACAAAGTAATAAGAAAAACCAATCTCAAAAAGTAAGTAGTAAATGATTTGTTACCGTTGGTGGGTAAGAATCAGAAATGGCAGGCAAGTGAAACAGATTCTAAGATCCTGATTTGACCATTATTGGCAATATTATTAGGGATCACCAACAACTTTATGTATTTCAGGAGTTACTCCAAAAAGGAGAAAGAACCCATCAAAAAAGTTGAAAGAGAAAATAAAGCAACAAACATAAATAACACAAATCCAATGTCTCCTCAGTACGAACTGACTAAATGGTGTAAAACCAAATAGAAACCAGACAAAGAGCAAACATTATATCCAACCTCCTCAAAAACCAGTCAGCCATAGCCAAATTTCTTCTTCCAAATTCTAAAACTTTATTGGGAAAATGATGGAGGATAGTGAAGAAACAGTGGTGAATCAAAATGGATGGCTGAATCTGAGCTTGGGTGGGAACTTGCAGCCATTGATGAACAACAACAAGCCAAGCAATTCAGCCTCAAAGTTGTTTTCTTGTAAATTCTGTACTAGGAAATTCTACAGCTCGCAAGCATTGGGAGGCCACCAAAATGCCCACAAAAGGGAGAGGGGAACTGCGAGAAGATATCAATTTCAAAGAATAATGGCGATGATGGGTCTGCCTCCATTAATGAACACTGCTGCTAATTTAATGGTTCAATCTTTGGATGTTAGGCCCCATTCCCTTCTTCTGCAGAGCCCGAACGGAGCCGCCCATGGTCATGGATCTGCTGCAATAGCTTCAAGGTTCGACGGCAGTGCCAGGGCAATGGCCCCCGTTGCCTCCTGCAGTTTTGAGGATGAATTGACTGACATTACATGGCCAGGGAGCTTCCGGTTGGACACACGACAGCAAACAGAGCCGCTGCCGCTGTCAACGGAACCACTGAAGCTGGATTTGAATTTAAAGCTTTAGTAATTGCTTGGTCGTTTTGATTTCCAAGCCAAATTTGGAAATGGGATTGTTTTCTTATACTATGCTATTTTGATCTGTTGGAAAATGAAACGGCCTATTACCCTTTTCTGCGGCTTTAGATCTTTTATGGTACTGTACTGCCATATAGGCCTAATGCAAAATATGGCAATATGAAAAGAATGGGGTAAAGGACTTTTCTTTTTTTGTTGTAACTGGGAGATTTTAGTTCTAATATTCAGAACCAAATGTGAAAATTTATTAAAAAGTTTAAATATAAATAATAATTATTGATCATGGTTTAACTTTCTTAATGCAAATGAGCATAAACTGACATCTTAAACGTATTTTGAAACAAAAAAAAAATTAGTGGTTTGAGCCTCCCAACCCCTCTTATTGTACTTTAAAAAAAAAACTCTTTGAAGATTGTAAAGATAGCCCATTGAATCTCATGTTATCCATATAAAGTGTCACCCATTTAAGGCCCCATGTGTATTCTTATTTCGGTTGGTTGGTTATTTGTATTGATTTATAGGAAATAAAAATATCTTCATCGATTAAATGAAAGTGTTACAAGAGGAGAGAGCCGTTATTTGAGCCTATTATACAAGAGATAACTAAGGAAAAAAAATAAGTCCTAGTTCTCGAGAAGTTGAACATCCAACTGATGATCCAAGGAAGAAGGCTTGAGCATCCAAGAGTTATCTCATGCTTGTGCTAAATAGTATTTGGGAGATGTAACTGATATACAAAGAATATCTCCATCGGATATAGCTAGAAGGAAGACTATTCTCATGTCAAGTGCCATGTGGTGTTGAGTGTGGAGACGTTAGGAAAGGAAGCTTCAAGACAAATCTGGCTCATGCAGATGTTTTGCACGCAAAAACCATTGCACTGGATCTTGAAATCAACACCAATGTCAAGGAGCAACTCTACAATGAAACTTCATTGCTGGTGGCAAATCCACTGTATAGAGAAGGCTTGCGATCCATCGCCAATCAGATCGACAATAGAGTTAGACAAGTCACTGAAGTTATAGAAGGGGTAGAGTCGAGTTCACCTCAATCCCTAACCGCAAAATAGTCATGAAGAGATGCTTCAAAGAAGACTGCACACAAAGATCTCCCGCATGCAGAGTCAAGTTCAAACGTTAGGTGAACACCGATGTTGAGAAACAATTCAAATTGAAGTTCTTTAATTCGAACTTACGCGGAAGCAATCGCATTGAAGTCGACAACATGACAACAATACCTTAAGAAACGAACCGATCTGTAGTACAAAAATTAAATTAAAAAGGATCAAGTCGCTCTGTCTCTACTTAACCGATTTTCACGAATCGATGTGGTTCAACACACACCAATATGGTCGTGAAAAAATAGGGTAGAACTTATAAGACGCCGCTTCTAGTGTCACATCTAGTGATTTTCACTAATCAAAGTCGTCTGAACACTAATCCATGGTCACAACTTTGCACGCTTGGGATCTAAGACCAACCGAACCAAGCGTTAAATCTGAGACGTAACAAATCCGTGCTGCCAGAACTGATATGCATGGCAAGGGGGCTATTACCCGCCCAATCTAACTGTCATATATGAGGTCCTGTGGGAGGTGTTCTGGTCCACAATGAAAATGAAAAACATGCCCCATAAATATACATCATTCTTTCACGACCAATACGAGCATCACAAGCAACTAGATTTGTCGCAAAAAATGCTACTTCAGGACGAAAAGAACCCACCATTCCATGAAAATTGAAGCTTCAAGAGGATCGAATCCCCAATAAAGACTACGACCTTCAAGAGGAAACAAATGAAGAAGAAGGAGAAGATAGATGGGGAGAGAAAAATGGTGCCAGCGAGTTGGAAGAGTCATTGGTCCTCATTTGATGCTGGTAGAGGTAGTGGCGCCAAAGGAAGAGAAGTGAGCTCTAGAGTTTGAGTTTTGGTTGAGAGAGTTTAGAGAGAGAATATTTTTAAGAGAGAGGAAGAGAAAAGTTTATTATACATCCTTGTTATAAATAAGTTTACAACAGTCTCTTTTTCTCATTTTTCTAAGAGAAAATTTATGGCCAACTATGAATGACTGAAATGCTATTTTTGATTTATCTCTCTTCTATGTGTTCGTGAGAGTAAATAGAGCCTTGTGTTTTAACAACTACACATCCTTGGAGTCTCTACAGATAAGCAATGGAAGTTTGACATCTACATGTAGAGTACTCTCGTTGTTAATCCTAGAAATCTCATTTCAATCTTCAAACTCATGAATAGTAATTTTCTTACATGGAAGCTTCAAAATAAAATACTCAATACTATTTATCGTCATTCGCTAGAGAGTTTTATTGTTAGCGATACACAAGTTGAGAAGAAGATTTTTCAGGTTATTAAAGCTAGGAAACAAGTTCTGAAGCAGAAACTTATCGAATCTTGTCGATAATCGAGAATACGCTGTGGATGTGTATGATAGAATACTTTGTTCTTGGCTCATAGGTTCAATGAATAAAGACATTGTATCTCAAATGGTTGACGTTGTGTTTACCACAAGGGAAATCTGAGTAAAGCTCGAGCAAATCGGACAATACAAAAAATATGCAATTGAAAAGCCAATTGCTGAATATAAAAGGCAGACAATCGATAAAAGAGTTCGTTGAAAAAGTCAAGAATTTGGTATATGTCCTTGGGGGCAGATACAAAAATTTAATTTGAGGCCAAATTTATATTTAGAAAAAAAAATCACAAATTCTAAGATTTTGAGGGTCAATATATGAATGAGATTTACTTTATATATATATATTCAAAAATTGTCTTGAAATAGGAAAATTTTCCACCTAATGCTTTCTACTTATTCAGTTCCCACAAGATTTGTCTTGAAAAAAGATGCAAACAAGTTAACTTATCCAACACAAGCCATGGAATAATATTAATAAGTTGAAAACTTCAGCACCAACATACATAAGGAATGCTAATAGACTAGAATGATGTGATGTCAATTTACACGATTATAATTTACCAGAGACTCTAAGCTTTTGGATCTTCTGCATAATGATCGGGAGTCTGTCCGAGATGATGCTTGGATCGTTGTAGGCAGCAGAATCAGATGGATATCCTTTCTGCGATTCAAATAACTTCGATAGATAAAAACATCATACAATTGTCCTAAACAAATGAAAATATGAACTTTTGGGAAGAGGTTAAACAGACTGTTATAGGGAAAATAACTCTACAAAAAAAAAAGAGTATATATATAATATTATGATTTGAAATTGAACAAAAATAGTATGTAAAATAATACTATCCGATCCGAAAGCAAGTATTTAACTGGCTTTTGATAATGCAGTAGGCCTATATATGTATATTTTATATGCATGAGCATCCGGGTCAATTTTCCTGCACCTCAATTATTCTACAAGATATTTGATTTGACCCTACGATATTTGGATGTCAAAGAAACCTGTGAAAAATTAATTCCTAAGAGGGTAGTCACCATATATTGAACCCAATCTCCTAACTTTTGACTACTAGGACAACCCATGATGCATATATATATTCATTGGCATAAAGCATAATAGCTTCTTGTAACTAAATAAGTTTAAGTTCTGCAGATAACATTTCCTACTGCACATGGAGATTTTTTAAACATAAAGCTTAAGCACGTACAGTTATATGCGTTTTCAGGCTAGTGTTTCACAAAGTACTATTTTAAGACTAAGAGATAGTTTTTAGCATGGGTTAATATATTGAATAATTTGAGTTAAGACTTTTTCCATTACACAACAAGCAAGCTCATAAACTTTACCAGAAAATAGCAAAAAGCTAATAAACTGTAACACACAATTGTCAATGAACATACTTCAGCTAGAGCTTTAAATGTAGCCTCTCTCCAGCAACTTTCTCGAAGAATTATCGGATTCCCACCGTTGCTAAATATGCAATGCATACGAGTGTCCCTCAATCTCATTAGCACACCATCAACTCTAAGCTGTACAAGCAAAGGTAGAGAAGAAAGTAAATAGAAAGACAAAGAACTAAATTTGTACTTTTCATTGTTATCCTCAAAGTTCTCCAATTGTGCTAATAGTCTCTCGTAAAATGCTAAGACAACGAGGAGTAAATGAAAATGGTATATAAATTCTTAGACAAATGATTCTTAAATATTATAGAAAATGTAAGTCCCTGTTCTCCTCAAAGTTCTCCAATTGTGCTAATATTCTCTCAGTAAAATGCCAAGACGACGAGGAGTGGATGAAAATCGTATATAAATTCTTAGTCAAATGATTCTTAAATATTAAATTCTTAGTCAAATGATTCTTAAATATTTAGAAAATCAAGAGTGGTAACTTACCCAGAATCGTAGAAGAAGAAACCAGCAACTTGGCATGACTCTCTAGAAATTCAAAACATAAAACGTAAGTCCCTGCTGATATCATAATACTTTAGCAAGAATATTACTTTCACTCTAGTAGCATCAGAATTTGGTAACTTACCACTTTAACTGTTAAAAGTGATATGCCACTGTCAGCCAATTCATCCTCATATAAGATAACCTGTTGAGTTCCATGTCCAATTTGGTTATGGGAGGAAAGATATACCAAGAAAACAAAAAAGTATATTGACAGCATGTTTGTATATTTTTCTATTCATATGCTCCACTATATTTATGCATCAAACCTCATCATAAAAGAGAATAGGCTCCTTCAGTGAGAGTGAGACTAAATCAATCTTATCACTGCTATCCTCCCAACAGAGACCATTGCTCTCTGCACATGTCTGCTCTCTTCCATGCTGATCATAAAGGAAAATATTAGTTACTGACTAAAATGGCTGCATGCAAAGAAAACAGCAACAGAGAGTGATTGCATTCTGCAGTTTAGAAATTAAATGGCCTTGCAATCAGATCAACTGTTCAAATTTATGCTGCACGGTCAAGGTACAAATGGAGGAAGGGGCAACAAAGAAGAAAATTTCAACTCATTAAAAAGGTTAATAGGTCAGAAAATACCCTAACCAATGAAAGAACTCGTCTCAATCAGAAACCACAGCTTCGACTGACATACAGAGCAAAAGAACATACCTTCTCCATATCTATTTCAGTTGTTTCACTCCCACAATATGGCGTTGTAAATGTATAATCATAATCCAATATCACCTGTTGGGAAGGTTTGCTGCAAATCGAGCAAACTGTGTCAGAGACTACAATGATATATCTATCTATCAAGTAAGAAAAACTTCCATCAAATGTAGGAAATATTTTTCCAAAAAATAGTCAGACCTAAGAACCATTAAATCATACCAAAACAAAAAGTACCAAAGTCCGTAAACACTTCAATCATTTCATGTTTATCGTTGAGAATTAAATATGCTAGTCATTGAAATTCAAAAAGATTAATTGCTATGCATTAGCAATCCTTCAAAGGCACAAGTCTTCTCACCAAGGTTTCCCTAAGCTGCCTAAAGAGTCATAGACCAAGCCAGACAGATAAACGAAACCAAATGGAAGTAGCAGCATTAAACTACACCAGCCGCTAATTTATACAATGTAAAGTAATGTATAACTATGACTTCTTGACATAAATCTTTTTTTTTTTTTTGGAAACTGGAAAATTAGAGTTTCGCCCTCTATACGCATGGTAACCATGCTCGTCCCTAGGCTAGACACTGGGAGACATCGAAGGAATGGAAACACGGGAGGTGTCTACAAATTTAATGTCATAGTTGAGTCTCGAATCTGAAATTTTGAGGGGAACAGACCTTCAAAACCCAAACCTGTGCCACCCCTTGGGGACTCTTGACATAAATCTATAAATACTTTCCATTCATGAGGTCAACAAGAAAGAAAGTCTACCTTCTGAATTTCCATTTCGCAGCTGCAGGAACCTCAACAGGAGGCAGAGCTTCCTTTTTCCAGCCAGCTAGAGCATCAAAGGCATTGAAATGAATTTGAATTCCAGTTTCCTTATGTTTGAGAACCAACAAACTGTCACCGAACACCATCTCTGGCAAGTGAGACGTCTCAAGTTTCTGTTCCCACCTACAAGCAGATTGGGACACATTATTCAAAATGAGTTGTCACTCAATTTGTGGTTTTCTTTCTTGTGTGTGCATGTCTAGGGGGTCATCTCAACTGAAACTACAATGAATAAGGGTAGGCAATTTTTACTAAGAGAACAAATTAAACCACTAGCTTTAAGCAACTACGAAAGAACATTCAACCATTTGTGCAACCTACATTCCCTTTTCTCCCGAACTTAAAACCCAATCACTACGGAACAGGAAGTAATCTGTGGATGTTATAATCGCGGTTAAGAACAATATTATATCCATCCAAAGCCTAAAACCTATAGAAATAGTAGTTCAAACTATGGAAAGAAAGCTATAGCTAGGAAGCTGGCAGTTAAAACAACTTGAATCACAGTTTGAAATTTAAGTTTAAAACACTCGTAGTCAACAGTTATCTGCCATCACATAAATTTAAACCTATGCTCAGAAATTAAAATTGAAGCACAAATGTGGCTAAAGATTCATTTAACAAGCAGTGATAACAAGAAATTTTACAAAAAGGTAATTTAATACAAACAAAAACGGCAATAGCAGGCTCCAAACCGGGATAAACTGTTAGATTTCATAGCAAAATCCATTTCCAGCGTTTCTTGTAGTAAAGAGTACCAACATTCCTTGAAAAATCAGTAACAGGTATCACGGATAGTGGAACAGGAAAGGAAATTACTGATCGAAATTGGAGGAGGTAAGAATGGAGCGGTTGTGAGTTTCGATCTCCCATCCATGTATACGGAGACCTCGCCGTCCGTCGGTCAGGAGCTCAGCTCCGGCGGCTTTCAATTCCTTCTCGTCTGGTTCAACCTCCATTATGATCGGCGATGGTAGACTTTGGACCTGCTGTTTCTATTTCTTCGTCTTGCTTGCGTTGCGGTTCCGCCAGTTTGACGAATAATTATCGTCGGGTTCGGGTCAGGTTGACTCCGGTCCACGTTAGGGCTTGTGCAGCTATATAGAGACGTCAATCACAAGGACTTGAAGTGGGAATCCATAGAAGGATAGTCCTTTTTTTTTTTTTTTTTTTTTTATGTTATTTGTTTGATTGATTAGTTATAATATAGTTTAATTTTCACAATCACTAATTTTATCTTATTTGTGATACAATTTAATTTTTACCATCACTAATTCTATCTTATTTGTGGTTACCCTTTCCAATTGGAACTTAAAAATTGATATAAGCTACAAATGAACACCTCTAAAGAAATTGACACGTGAGTATTTTCGTTTTAGCAAGATTCAATTAATAAGAAGGGAAAATTAAGTAAATGTCTAATATTAGAAACTATCAAAGAAATGTCTACACTTTTTTAGACATTTTTAGACTTTAAACAAATGTCTACTCTTTAATTTAAATAATTAAATGTAAAATCGACGTTCATACTTCTAAAATTTAAATCCATTTCTTTTTCTACATATTATTCTAAATATTGACTTTTTGTAACAACCATTCAAATAATACTGATATTTAAATATGAAATATTCTTCAACAGAATCTCACCAAATCTAAACAAAAATCCAAAAATTGGTTTAAACTAAAAACTTTAAAAAAATGGATGAAACATACCAATTTAAATTTGATTTTTTAACCAACATAAAATATTGTTTATAAACATACATAACACTACATACAAAACCCTTACCGAAAATCTGTTGGCCGCTGCATGTATTTAAAAAGAGAAATCAAAAAACAAAGAAAAATTCACATGATGTAGTTGCATCCTTTGGCAGCATGTAACTGTCCATACGGTTACGCAGAATAATATCTGCGGCAAAATTGGATTAGAGACTGCACCTGAATTTATATATGACTGTCCGTACAGTTACGCAGAATAATATATGCGAAAAAATTAGATCAGAGACTGCACCTGGATTTATATACGACTGTTCGTACCCGTACACAACATAATAGCTGAATAACAAAAAATTGAATTGGACATTATACTTGGCTTTTTTCAATTAAGTTAGCAGCAAAATTTGATAGGAATAAGTGTGAGTCTTCAGGCCTTCCCATCATGCGTTTAAGGGCTTTCTCTTTCCCTTTCACAGCTTTGTAGTAGCTTATATTGACCTCGTGCGTCTTTTTGCATACTCAATCACATCAGCTGGTATGCATATTACCTTGTTGCTAGCCCGAATTGCAGATTTCGCGTATCCACACACTATTATGGGAGTGGCCTGCTTATGGTCATGAACAACATCAATGCGACATGTGTGGGAATCTGTGAACTTTCTGACCCCTATAGACAGACACACAAATGTACCAGTTGCAAGTCTCGTAAGTGCATATTGCAGTAAATTGTGTCTTACTAGACTTTATGGTTCTAAACTGGAATCTTCTGCTAAGTGATAAGTTACAAAATGCTTCTTTTATGTCGTCTTTGTTTGGAAACACTAAACCTACTTTTGTCGCACTTGGCCCTAACAATGTGTCTGCGCTGTACATATCTATACATGTCGTTGTGATTTTAGCTATGACACAATAGTCAGTATACAACCTGTTGCCAAAGCTCCACCAAAACATCCCTATCTTCGATTATATCTATGACTTTGCTTCTGAGAGACCCCATTTTGTAAATGCATAAACTTGAAATTTTGGAACTCTCGTTGAGTTCGAATCGAGCACCGATGGATGAAAGAAGTTGAGATATTGTGCACCCATCGACAACATCAACATACACCATCCTATAATTTGAGTACACAATCCCCATGTCCTAACACCCATCGAATGCAATGGTAATATAAGTCTTTTCCATTGATAGCGAGCTTTAGATCATGTGAAACTGAGAAGAAAATGAAACTGACCGTGTGTGAGGTCAGTCGTGTGAGCCAAAAAAAGAAAAAAAAAAAAATCAAAACCACCCAAATATTGAATGACTATCATCAAATGTGATGAAATCTAATGGTTGTTAAACATAGTGGTTGATTATCCCTAAATTCATGGGATAATTGGTTGAACCAATTTACTGATGTTGTTTTTAAATCGTTTTAAAAATAAGTGGAAGTTGTTTTCCCAATTCATGGGATGATAGGGTAAAACAAGTGTATTTTCCTTTTTTAATTTTTCACATTAGTACGAAAAAATAGATAATAGGAGTATTATGGAGAGGAATAATTGATCTCACTCCCATAAATTTAAATTTAGACATCAATTTAAACACATAAAATGGGTAGACGTTTGCTTAAAATACATTCTAATTTTAGACATTTAATATTATTTCCCTAAAATAATATGAACTATAGCTATATTAAGAACCATTATCACATGGACTAGAATAAGGCCCAATAGGCCCAACCCAGCCCAAAAAACTAATATTAGGCACAAAACCCGATAATGGCATTGTCGTAATTTCAGAGAACCTGAATGGATTAAGGCGCGTTCAGTGTTTCGAGCTTTTCGTTCTCACCGCTTCGCTCTATCCATTTGCACCTTCATCTCCGGCTATGGCTTTCGTCTCCACCTTCATCTCCGGCCAGTCTTCGCTCCTCGTCGCCAGAACCGCCGCCACCGCCGCCACCTCCTCCGTCAAACATCCCTCTCAACTTCCTTCGTCTAATTTGCGCTTCGCCCGTTCCGTTACCTTCGCTTCGAGCTCCAACCAGACCACTGCCTCCGTCCGCCAGCCACGTGGCATCATGAAGCCCCGGAAAGTTTCGCCGGAGATGCAGGCGCTTGTCGGCGCTCCCGAGATTTCCCGTACCCAAGCTCTGAAGCGCATTTGGGCTCACATTAAACAAAACAACCTTCAGGTATAATCTCTCCTCCTCTACGGTTTTTCGTTTTTGTTTCCTTTTTTGTGTTCATTTCAGTCTAATGTTAATTTCATTAATGAATTAGAAAGAAGGCTTGGATGATGAACGTCTTGTTTCGAAATGAGGTCCGAAGCTCTCATTTCCGAACAAGATCTATGGTGTTTTGTTTGGATTTTTTTTAGCTGCGTTATGTTTTGAATGTGCTTTGATGATCTTTAGATTCTTTGTTTCGAAGATGGTTCAGGGAGATTTTGCTCTGAGCTGTGTTGTGTTCTGTGGACGAGGTTGTGTATTAGGGTTTAGGGTTTTGTATGCTGGTCCTTTAATTGTTTTTTACTGTGTTCTTGTTGGAATGCGCTATTATTACTATTTGATGAATTTCTACAAATCTCACTGCATTGTTTTGAATATGTTTTGGAGTATTAGACATGACACCCTTGTTATTGAGGTTTGTATTGTGAGGGTTTTGAAGAAGATTTTGTTTTGGGGTTTTCTGGTTATCATTTTTCTGATTTGTTCATTTGTCATTTGTTTTCGAAGACATAGAATAGTTCTAGACAAACTTCTATTTGTTCTTTGGCTTTCAATTATCTCAACAGTTGAATTCATCCATTTCAGTGCAATTTTTATGGAACATAAGTACCATTTCATTGTTCTTCTACAATTTGAACTCCCTAAAGATTTTAATTATTGTATCTCCGTGTGTATTTACAATGGACTCTGACTCCAGAATTTATACATAAATTCCTTTATCATTCTCTCTATACTTTCTTATCTCTTTCCTTTTCTCTCTTTAGGCATTTCTTCTTGTTTGACTCTCTTCCTTAATTCTCTCCCACTTTCTCATCCAGTTCTAGTTCTCTCTAGTTCACCATTCTTTATTCCTGGGCACATTTCTACTCCTACTTGAGTTCTTCAGTTCATATATATTTATTTTTCTCTCTGACTTCATAATGTTATAATTATTCTTATTGGAGCAGTTGCTTTGGTTTTCCTTGGCATGTTATCAACCGCTTACTTTTGTAACTTCGTTAAATAAGGATTATGTAAACTCTAAATATTTTCAGTCTTGTCATGTATGTTGGTGATTTATACTTCGGTTCCTTAATTTCTCTTTACACCAACTCCACAAAGTTTGCCGCTTCTTTTTTCCTAAATACTGCCTAGCATTTCACTAAAGTACAGAAAATTCGTTATGTTGTTGTTGGCTTCTTAGAAATCACAGTAGTTTGAAGCTCAGAAACCAAAGTCAAGTTGATTTGTTTAGTTTCTGATTAGATTCTTAATTCTTTTAGATTTAGATCTTTGTTTGTTTTGTTTTTATTATATTCTTCATTCTTTCAGAAACCAAGTGACAAGAAAGTCATAGTTTGCGACGAGAAGCTGAAGAAAATATTCGGGGAGAAAGATGAAGTTGGGTTTCTGGAGATTGCAGGATTGATAAGTCCCCACTTTCTATGATGGTTTGAAGTATGGAAGAGATAGGCATCTGGGACATTCAGTTCAGTCCATGAAGATGAACTTTTTTGTTGTCATGGGGATTTCTCAATCTGGAGTTCAAGAGCTCCCTTTTATCTCTGGCTGTTTTTATGTCTAGTTGTTGAATAGAGAAGAAGCTTTCGTAAGAACTTTATTTGGAGGTTTATGTAGTAGGTGGTGTTATATGGAAATCTTTGTTAGTCATTAGTTTGGGAAATGTTTCTCTTTTTACATTCTACCTGCCTGCTTTTTCTTGTTTCTTAAAATTGGGCTTATAAAACTCAAATTTACTTCTAGATTTCAGGTTTCATTGTTTTGTTATCTATTTTTATCACATGGTTTGAAAAATTAAGCTAGATTTTAGGACTATTTGATCGATGGTTTTTTATATGCATAGGAACGAAAGATGGTTGGAAAATGGAAATAATAATTTTTACTAGTCTCTTTATAAGTTTAGTTTTGTAAAATTTAAATAATTAGGATGCAGTGATTAAGTAATGATTAACTTTTATGAAAAAATAATGAATGGTTAGTTATAAAAAGTTCGATTTTATACTAAATTAATTAAAAGTATAACTTTACCATAACTTACGGCCACATAATTTTCGCTTCTAAACTTTTTTATTTTATCAAATTAGATCTTAGGATTAGAAACGTTGTAATTTCTACAATTTATTTTACTTCTACTAATTTTAACAAAGATTAATGTTAAGTTTTACATAATCTCATAAATTTTGATAATGTCAATATTTTAAAATTTTATGTAAAATTTTTCTCTTTTCTTGACATCCAAAAAAAAAAAAAAAAAAGCTAGCAACTGGGAGCGCAAGACCAATAGAGAAGTTCGCTCCTCTTCCCATTTCTATTGAGCAGGACATTCCTTCATCCACAACCATTTGCCTCCCTTATGTACAAAGTACATTGTATTGAATTGTTGGTTCTTTTGTACATTCCTAATAAAACGTACGTAAATAACTTATTTCTATTGGATATTCCCCAAACCTTGTACCGAACATGGGTATTAAAGCCAGTTGGTAAATGACATTCTAAACATCTCTCTGACAAATTTAGAGAGATTCTTTAAAGTTATGGCTTTCTCCCTTGAGGAGAACCTTAAAGAACATGTAGGGGAGTTCAAGTTTTTTTCAAGCTCATTATTGGAGTTCAAGTTTTCTTCTAGTTTTTGTGTGGTTTCTATTTGGTTTTGCACCATTATTTAATCAATGGAAACAATTTTAAGCTTGGTTTTGGTTTTTATGATATCAGTTGTTGATGGTAGACACATCAAGTAGTATTATATTGGCCTGACAAAGGGGTTTGAGCTTCTAGAAAAATGAGATTCACTTGAACCAAGCATCAAATTTATGGCTCTCTTAAACCGGTTTGGTTCTTTGATCAAACAGCCGGTTGTCCTAAATCGATCTAGGTGTTGGTCTTGTTCAGGAACTATACTGCCTTCCTTTCTTACAAGCGTCTATTGGGGTTTAGTTTCAGAATTATTATTTCTTATTTGTTGGTTTATGTTTCTTTTTGTTATTTAACTTTTTGGTTGTATTTTTTGTCTTTGTGGTTTTGAGTTCTTCCTTCGCGAGATGCTTTATGAAGAGCTTATTAACAAAGGGGCTGTTGTTCTGGTGATTGGTTTAAACATTTGAGATAAGCTTTGTTCCCTTACGGATTCAGAGCTCTCTCTCTTTATACAGTTACTTTAGTGGGTTTATATATCGATGTTGGGTTAATCTCCAAATTTTTCAAAAATTATGAATTAAATTATTAATTTATTGATGATTGTGGGATATGCTTGTATCTCATGTGTACTAAGATCCACTTTCAAGTTGTCCATGCTTCTTGTAGTATGTCTATGCTAATTTGCAGTTTATATTTTAGTTGGCCTCAATTTGAATTGTGGATTGAGACCAAAGTTAGGATTGTGGTGTTGTTTTTCAAATTATGGCTTTATTTTAAGTCGGATCCTTATCATGATGAGAATATGTACTAATGGTGCTTAAAGGATTAGGTCTAAACTCTAATATTATGGGTTAATTTATAGAGTTTTACTTCTATTTTAAAAAGGATTGAGATCTTCTTTTCATCACATAAAAAAGAACTTTTCATAATGAAATAAACTGGAGCGATTATTCTAATTGTGCTTACCCCTAGTTCGATGTCCCAAAGTTAACTTCTATCCCTTTTTATCGCTTTTAATCTTTCTTATTTACCATTTCTCAAATCACTCGCATCCAAAAAAAAAAGAAGAGTAAAAATCGTTTTCTTAAGTTGGACCCGACCACTTATGCTGCAAAAATTATTTAGTTCGTCATATAAATGTATTTGATCTAACCTCTCGACAAGTCATAATCAAAGGTGCATCTCATATTGGTATAGAACTAATAATTCTTTTAAATTTTTTTAACTATGACTTGTATAGGTTGTAATCACTCTTATTTCAATATGATCATTATTCATTTATATATCTCTTCTAATTTACAAATATAAAATTTATAAACTAAAATGGAATATTTAATTTACAAACAAATTAAACTTTAATAGGAAAAACCTCAAATTACATGGACAAAAGAGTATTTTATCTTATTCCAAGTGAACTCCACTCTATAATAGATTAGAAAAGTTTATAAAAGATGGATAAAACTAAGATTTTATAATACTAAAATTTTGAAGAAACATGGAAACATTTTAACGAAATGTTTCTTTGATATATAATTTAACCATAAGATTATTATGATTATTATTAGGAAATAGATAAGTTAAATAAATAAAAACCCCTCAAATATCTTCATCTTCAAAACCGAGATAGGCCCCGACTGCAAAATTCTCAACCCCGTGAAAAATGGCGGACAGGGTTGCTCTCCCACTCCTCCTCCCAAATCCGCCGCCCTCCAAACCCCTCTTCCCCGTCTTTCACCACCACCCTCCGCCGCCCTCTTCTCCACCGCCGCCGTCGCCACTGACCTTTCCTCCGCCGCCGCCGCAGCAGCCGCCGTCTCTCTCTTCAACATCATCCCCCATAGCTCCTCTTCTCCAAGACCTTCTTCTTCCTCACCAAGACCCTAATCCCTCCAAACCCACTTTCAGAACCCGCACCCGAATCGGCCGGTCCCGCGACCCGAACCGCGGGAAGCCATGGTCGCACCA
Source organism: Sechiopsis laciniata (assembly GCA_037833695.1). NCBI lineage: Eukaryota > Viridiplantae > Streptophyta > Magnoliopsida > Cucurbitales > Cucurbitaceae > Sechiopsis > Sechiopsis laciniata. The sequence goes on from JBBMKA010000001.1 coordinate 717,774, forward strand.
CCGCCTCTCCATTCAAGGTCAGCGAATTCTCGATTCTTTACTCAACCCGGAATTCAATTTCTCCTCTTTGAATGAAATTATGCTTCAATTGTTTGAAACCAGTACTGAAGGGCTTAGTTTCACTTCTGAGTCTGTTGCCTTTGACATTTTGGGGATAATCAAGGCCTTGGTGTTTAACAAGAAAAATGAATTGGCCTTGCTTGTCTTCGATTCCGTTCGCAATCGGAACGATTTTGAATCGATTTTGAGTAGCTCTGTGATTGCTGTGATTATTAGTGTTCTTGGTAAAGAGGGTCGGGCTTCTTTTGCGGCTTCGTTGCTTCACGAGCTTCAAAATGATGGGGTAAATATTGATATTTATGCTTATACTTCTTTGATATCTGCTTATGCTAGTAATGGTAAATATAGAGAGGCTGTGATGGTGTTTAAAAAGCTGGAAGAAGAAGGTTGTAGACCAACTTTAATTACTTATAATGTTATCTTGAATGTGTATGGGAAAATGGGAATGCCTTGGAGTAAGATTGCTGCTCTTGTTGATAGTATGAAGAGTTCCGGGGTTGCCCCGGACTTGTATACATATAATACTCTTATTAGTAGTTGTCGTCGGGGGTCATTATATGAAGAAGCTGCAGAAATGTTTGAGGAGATGAAAGCAGCTGGGTTTAATCCGGATAAGGTTACTTACAATGCGTTGTTGGATGTGTATGGGAAGTCTCGACGGCCTAAGGAAGCGATGGTGGTTTTGAAGGAAATGGAAGCTAGCGGGTTTGCGCCGAGTATTGTGACTTACAATTCGTTGATATCGGCTTATGCACGGGGTGGTTTGTTAGATGAAGCTATGGAGCTAAAAACACAGATGGTGGAGAAGGGGTTCAAGCCTGATGTTTTTACTTACACCACACTGTTGTCTGGGTTCGAGAAGATGGGAAAGGATGATTATGCGATGAGAGTATTCGAGGAGATGAGGGTTGCAGGGTGCCAACCGAATATATGTACGTTCAATGCACTGATTAAGATGCACGGTAACAGGGGTAATTTTGTGGAGATGATGAAGGTTTTTGAAGAGATTAAGAAATGTGAGTGTGTGCCTGATATTGTTACTTGGAACACACTTTTGGCAGTGTTTGGGCAAAATGGGATGGATTCTGAAGTCTCAGGAGTGTTCAAAGAGATGAAGAGGGCAGGTTTTGTGCCTGAGAGGGACACTTTCAACACTCTAGTCAGTGCCTATAGTAGATGTGGTTCTTTTGATCAAGCAATTGCTATCTATAGAAGAATGTTGGATGCCGGGGTCACTCCCGATCTGTCTACTTACAATGCTATTCTAGCAGCCTTGGCTCGGGGAGGTCTTTGGGAGCAGTCGGAAAAAGTACTTGCCGAAATGGAGGACTGTAGGTGTAAACCTAATGAGTTAACATACTGTTCTTTACTTCATGCTTATGCCAATGGAAAAGAGGTCGGGCGGATGTCTGCACTTGCTGAGGAAATTTTTTCTGGCATTATTGAACCTCAAGCTGTGCTTTTGAAGACACTGGTTTTGGTTTATAGTAAAAGTGATCTTCTGATGGAGACCGAGCGCGCTTTCTTGGAACTTGGGAAACAAGGGTTTTCCCCGGATATAACAACTCTAAATGCCATGGTTTCTATATATGGTAGGAGAAGGATGGTTTCGAAAACAAACGAAATTTTAAACTTCATAAAGGACAGTGGGTTTACTCCGAGCTTGACGACATACAATAGCTTAATGTACATGTACAGCCGCACCGAACACTTTGAGAAGTCGGAGGATATTCTGAGGGAACTTATTGGGAAAGGAATAAAGCCTGATATCATTTCATTTAATACTGTTATTTTCGCCTATTGTCGAAATGGGCGAATGAAAGAGGCCTCGCGGATATTTGCAGACATGAAGGATTTCGGGCTTGTCCCTGATGTAATTACGTACAATACCTTCATTGCAAGCTATGCAGGCGATTCGATGTTCGTAGAGGCGATTGATGTTGTGAGGTATATGATAAAAAATGGATGTAAGCCCAATCAGAACACATACAACACTCTAGTAGACTGGTTTTGTAAACTAAATCGTCGGGAGGAGGCAAATAGCTTTGTTTCCAATCTTCGCAATCTCGACCCGCACATAACTAAAGAAGAGGAATGCAGATTGCTGGAGCGTCTAAGTAAGAAATGGTAATAGCAGTGAACAATGCAGTTTGTGCAAGGGAGATGCCTGATTCTCACTCGAAAGAACTGCTTGACCGGGGTGGGTAAGGTCATATCTCAGTACTGCTCGATCGGGGTGAGGAAGGTCAAACTCTGAGATATGGTGCAGAAAGTTGTATCCTTTCAGTGCTCTATTATGGCCTTGTAAGGGCTTGATAATCAGCTTAAGGTTCTGCATAATTATATTCATATTCTTATCCATATCAAAATTTACATCTGTAAGTAAAGCCATACAACCTTTTTGTATTTTAGTTGTTCAATGTGAAAGTTGTGTGCGTTTTTCTTATTCAATTATATATTTTCTAACTTCTTCAACTATGTGCAGTCAATACATGTAGGTTACAGAATTATAGGATAAAATCAGAATATTTTTCATAAAATTTGTATCTAAACATTTTTTTTTCAAAAAAACAAGCATAACTTCATTCAATCAGCCAACCTGAGGCAGAAAACCTCCACTACAACAGAATAACAATGAATGGAACAAACCCTTACATACTCCATTCACATATCTGAAGTGAGGCACCCAAAAAAAACAGAGCAGACCAGGAACCTGAAATAAGAACAAACAGCTCGAACCATGGCTTCTTCCAAGAATCCAACCGATAAAGCCCGTTGAACATTGTCAGTACGCTCTTGACTGACTTTTGAGTCTTTGGGAGTAACCCGATTACCATATCAATGACTAAAGTGCACGACCCCACCAAAGAAAAAAAATGAGCAGAGATGAATCTATATAAAACCATCAACAACGACCCTTAAATCAACCTATCCTGAATCCCTTTGGTCTACAAGTTCAACCACATTACGCAACACCTAGAAATTATTTAAAATAAAACTCAAAACTAAGACAAGCAAAGACCTACACCTACTTTGAAGTAAACTAAGTAATGTAAGGACTCGGTCAACTTAGGACTTGGTCCTATTAGACAACAATATTTAGATGGAGAAATTAGAATTTATAAGTTTTAAGTGGAGTATGCATGTCAATTAGGCAAGTGGACAGTAAAATACTATCAAATAGTTGTTTGAAAAGAAAACAAAAAAGCCCACATGGATCTTAGCAATAGGATTTAATATTTGTAAAATAGAATATAAGTTTTTTTATAGTACAAATTGTGAGAAGGAGATCAGAAACGCTATATAGAAGATATATTATATATCGATTTTTAAGATTGAACTTGTGATCATAGTGTTGAACTGGTTTGCCAATAAAGAATGAAACCACCACGTGATTGAATAGAATACAAATTTCTTTAATAGCATTAAAAGTTTTTTCTAAAAAAAACACTTAAATATGTCACTATTATGTATTTGTTTATTTTATAAAAACCATACATTTTTCTGAATTTTCAAACTTAAACGCGTTGGATTGGATGTGACTTTGTGTCTTATTTTGTAGATGTAAAATGTTGCTTTCAAAATTCCCTCGAGACTTCGAATTATTTAGGATTCATTTGTTAATTATTTAGGTTTCGTTTGGGTTTTTAAAATTTAAGTCTACAATAACTACTTTATCATATGTTTTTTCTTATTTAGATATCTACATCTTACATATATTTGTATAAATCAAACCAAAATTTAGAAAAAAAAAAAAAATAGCTTCTAAATTTTTTTTAAGTTGGTTAACATTCACATACTTTCTTAAAGAAAGATTGATATATGGTAGGAAATGTGGAATACATTATAAAAAATTTGAGTAATATATTGAAAATTTCAAAAACGAAAAATAAAAAATCAAATGGTTATGACCTTAATTTTTTATTTTTGAAATTTAAACCTACAAGCTAAAATACATGATTTTCATTATTTAATGTCTACATTATATTTATATTGTAAAAATCAAACCAAAATTTAAAAGCTCAAAAAATAGCTTCTAAATTACAAAAAATTGGTTAGAATTTCATTGAGTAAAAAAAAAAAAGAAAAAAAAACTTTCTAGTAGGATATCCTACCACACTCTTGGCTATCGACCGAACACCTGAAATCAACCTTACGAGCGTGTCTAGACCAAAGTTTTCCCAAGACAAACACGTAATATACAAAATTGGAGATGATATAAGTGGGGGAAAAAGTAGCTGCCATTATTGAATTCCACAACTTCATACATGTCAATGGAAATAATATAATGATACATAATCAATCAAACCCCAACAAAAAAAAAATCAACAAAAGTGGCTAGAGTTCAGTACAAAAAGATCAAAAGGAGCTGGTTTCTATTAGCAGAGCAATTACTATTAGTGACTGTAATTTACCTATCTACATCAACCAAATGTGTTTTCTTCTATTGTTGAACAACCCTGTCTATCCCTACCTAACACGCTTCCTATTTCTGTGTCTATCAATAATTTGCCTCTCAAAATCAATTCAAATTTTCAGATCATTTTGTGAAGTTTTTCCTCTGCCTCATAGTTTGAGTTAAGAGAGAAAATGTCAACAGGTGCAATAGTGTACCCAGGAACGCCGCTCTTTGCTCGGCTGGTAGGTGAGCTTCTGTTATGGTCGAGATAAACGACAATGACAGTGATATCGTCGTGGAAATGACGTCGAACCCCCTTTTCGATCTTCTTTATGTCGGAGTATCTCAACTCCCGTTTCCTTGCTGCCTCGTGGATGGCAGCACTCACTAATCTCTTTGCAATTCCCTGAGGCAGTTGAAAGCAATGTTTAAAATCTGCTTTGGAGTTTATGTTTTGTTAATGAAAATGTAAATGACATAAGTGTGAGAGAACTTACAGCTCTTGGGTTCTTGAAAACTATGTCCACAGCAGCCTCATCAGTCAGTTGTTCCCAGAAGCCATCAGATGCAAAGATCAGGAATAAGTCTTGGGATTTAAGCTCTCGTGTCAGGATTGATGGTTCTGCAGTCATTACTGGCCGCTTCAATGGAACAGGGTTCCCGAATTGTTGAAATATTGGATCCCGGTTGAATTCGGGTTTCTTTAGAAAGACGTCGCCAATAGATCTTGAAACCTGAACTTTCAAGGGGGTAAGAACAATACAAAAACAGATTAATAATTCAGATAAGCACCAGCCACTAGCACATTACATATAGCTATAGGTTGGGAAATCCGATGATTTGAGTAAAAAACGGCCAGCAAGAATAAAAATTACGAAGGATCACAAATAGATAAGCAAAAACTTAGCTTCCAGGCAAGGAGACAGAATAAGACTATGATAAGAAGAAAGTTAGACAAGTTTCTTTCTGAAAAAGAGGACAGGAGGGAACAGAAGGTTTAATAAAATGAGACAGAACATCCCAACTGGTCTTATTTAGCTCACTGCTTACATAGGAAACATAAAATCTGATGTTAAAATAATCAAACAAGCTCATTGTTCTTAGTTATTAATCTAAATTCTAAAGATGCATTGTTCTTTTCTGCCAATGTAGCTTATTCCAACAGAGAAGCAGAGTTTTTATTACAGTCATAATTAACAATTTGGATTGAACTCTCAAAAGATTTTAATCACTAATCCATATAGAGCAAATTCATCAACACCAAAAAGCAACAAGAATTTTTCTAATGAAATTGAGAAGCCATCAAATTTAAAGAATGCGAAATTTACCTGAATTATGCCTTTTATCCTCCAAACTCCACGGGTATAGACAACAATATGGGAGTCATCAGGATGAAGTGCTACAACCTCTTTCCTAACTTCATCTACTCCAACATTGTGATCAGTGGACAACCGTTCAGCAACGACATGTGTTCTCTGACTCTCGGAAACTCTACAGCCGAGCACAGCTCTCGAATCCCCGAGGTTCGCAACGTATAACTTCTTATTTGAAATTGCACCTACAAGACAACATGATCCAACTGATGCAATGTGTGGCTTTGCAGGAAAATCCCGCTTCACCAAACGTAAAAACTCCTCTTCTGTAGCATTGAATGCCTTCTTAATAACATCCTCTGAGAGTCCACCTTGTTCTGAAGCAAACTCTGCAACAAAAACTCAAACAGTAAATTCGGATGAACAATTCTTAGGCTCTCTCTTAATTCTACCATCTCATTCAACCATTTGATTAAGTACATATTCCAAATAAAGACGAGAAAACTAGACATATTCCCATCAAATCAAATTTCACATTGACCAAGAGAAAACTTTATAATACTAAACTTTTGACTCCATCTAGGAACAAAACTATCAAAGCATGAGCAAAAATCTAGAAAATCCTACAAAATCTCCAGAATTTAAAAGCAACCCATCGAAATGCCTCAAACTATGTTGCAATTACTTAGTCTGAGGATCTCTCTTCCCAGTCAGCCTGCAGTTGAAATATGTAATTGGATTTAAATATTTTAGGCTCAGATAAATATTTGGCTTCTTTGTTTTTTGCTTTTAAAATTTAAGCTTACAACATCTATCTGACCATATATGTATATTTTTTTGCTTGGATATTTACATCTTAAATATAATTTTAGAAATCAAACCAAAACTTGAAAAAAAAAAATAATAATAACTTCCAAAAGTTTATTTTCATTTTTGAAATTTAGATAGCATTCATATACTTTAAGTAAAAATGAAAAAGATGGTAAAAAATTTGAGTAAAAATAAGTTTAAATTTAAAAAATAAAAAATAAAATGATTATCAAACAATACCTTAATCCTTAATTCTTAGATTGTTGTTCTAATTATTCATAACACTATCATCACCCAAACACGATCACATATGAAAGAAAAAAAACAAAAAAAGGGGCTCACTGTGCATATAAGGAAAAAGATGGTTATTGACGAAACGAGAAGCCTCAGGTCCGCCATGGCCATCAAAAACACCAACATAAGTCGCAGAAGGAGACGCAAAGACCTGACTCTGATCCTCAAGACAAGAATTCGCCTGCACAACAGCGATAGAGTAATCACCGGAGGCATGAGGGCTCAACTCGGAGTGCCAGAGAAGCCCGTCGCCGGACCACCGCCCAAAACACCGCTCCACCGGCCGGTACCACCACGACGACAACCTCGCCATCATGGGTTCCGATTGTAAACGCACTCGAACTCTGTTTACGATCAAAAAATTGGGAAAACCAAGATGTGGGTCAGATGGGTATGTTTGAATTTGAGATGGGATTCTTCTAATTTAGGTCTAGAGATTGAAATTATTTTTGAAGCGAAATGATGGGGTTAAAACAGAAGAGGGAACGCGTGAGTGGAAGGAAGGAAGTAATGGAAGAAGATTGATATGCAAGCCATTTTCGTATTTTTCCGCGTAAAATCAAGTCTCCTTTTTTCTTTTTTCTTTTTTCTTTTTCCACATTTTAATGCCATTTCTTGACTTTTTCATCCTTATTTTGCTACCCTAAATTATAAGTTTCATCTATAAAGTTGTGTTGAGCAATTAATGTTTGATACCTTCAAATGTTTCTAATGGATGTAACTTTAGTTTACATAGGTAGAGTAGACTGTTAGTGGTATGCTATATATGATTTTTTTTTAGTTAGCAGTATGTTATATATGATTTAATAATATTTTAATATTTGACTATATCAATAATTAATTGAAAAAATAAAACTTTATGAATTTGAATTCTCATCTCTAATTGTTTTAGAATTTGAATAGGTTTAAGTGATATCTTATTCAATTTAATAATCATGTAATACACCATCCAAAGCAGTAATTCAGTCATATAAATGTATTTTCATGACTAAAGTTGGCAATTACCGTTTGAATCCCTTTTCTCTTCAATTATTGAATATATAAAATAAATATAAAAAATAATAAGAAGAAGATAGTAACGTCTTTTATTTCATTCTGATTTTTTTTAGGGATATTGTTTTTTCAGAGAGAAAATAAATTATTGATATAGTCAAATATTCCGTTATAATCTTTTAAGATAAGTTATATTGTAGTTTTTATTTTTTTTTAATTTTTTTATTATTATTTTTTTTTAACGAGTTATATTGTAGTTTTGAGACTTGAACAAAACGATCATTTTTATTATCAATTATTAAACTTTTGTATTCTAACTAATAAAGGATGTTATGCATGCTTACAAAAAAGATGTTGTGCCAGTTATTTTCAAAATTGAAACTCAAATTTTAGCTAACTTGACAACTTGTAATACAAGTTTGCTAGCAAATTGGCCCTGAAAATCTGGCCATATCTGTTTTGGGTTTTCCATATTCTTTTTAAGATAAAAATCAATGATTTTCTATTTTTATCTAGGAAGTAGATTTTCTATTAAGTTGGACTTTAAAAAAAAAAAAAAAACAACCTCAATCAAAGATGGATTATTCAATTTATAACATTTTTTTTTCTGAAAAATTCAATATATAACATCTCGATTACCAGCTATACAAGATGTTACTATAGTTCTTTTAATTATTAAGCTAGACTTGTAGTTCCCTTAAACAACAAAATGGAGAAAAGGGATAAGTGATTATTTTTCAATTAGAAACGAGTGTTACAGGAAAAATATATTAAATAATGAAAATCAAAATACGTGCACAATAGTATGGTGTTTCTATAACTTCAAAACATTAAATATTATGTTTCATTTTCTTTCTAATTTAGAATGTATGTTTTATACTTAGTGGTACAATGATTTCATTGTTTGGTTGTTAACAAGTTCAACACCAGTTTCACAGGTTCGAATTCGAGAATTGGTATTTGTCCTCCTCCCCCGATATGTACTAAAAAAAAATGTATGTTTTATTATTATTTTTTTTAAAGACAAATGTATGTTTTTTTTTTTTTTTTGAAATCAGACAAATTTATGTTTTATTGAGTCCTATTGAGTCATTCAAACGTTACATAATAATTAGTTTATAAATTTTAGGTTTAACATTTGCGAGAAATTTAATTTGATATTTTAACTTTTATTGTAAGTTAATATGCGACCTCTAAAAATGGAATGTGTCCTAACAAGCAAAATTTAACAAATAAGTTTTGTATTATATCAAAATTTGTTTTTCTCTACTCCACTTATTGATAGAATATTCAAAATGTTAATA
>JBBMKA010000001.1:761606-790411 GCA_037833695.1 Sechiopsis laciniata
ATATATATATATATATATATATATATATTATCAGGAAAGCATAAGGAACCTATTTCTGTGAAATTTTCTGAAAGTGTTCTAATAAAAGGGAAAAAAGTGTTTGTTGTCAGGAATTATGAGATTTCTTTTCAAAGAAAAAAAAAAAGAAAAGAAAGAATCAAAGATGTTGTATGCAATGCTGTAACCAAAGTGTCGGCCTTCTTTTTCCACCTGCTCTTGTACTTTATTTTTATCAATATTAATAATACCATTATTCTTTTCATCCTTTTTCTTCTCAAATCCATAAATGCCTAAAATTTTTGTATTTTATTTATAAGTTAAAATTTTTATTTGTTTGATTGAGTTAGTGATACAATTGGTTATCTTATTTGATATTAATTTATTTTAACTTCACAATCATGAATTTGAGCTTAGAAATTAATATTTAATTCTTATATTATTTGAAGGATTTGTTGAATCATTTTTTCTCCAATTTATACTAAAATAAGGGATAATCTTTAATTAGTTTTATGTTTGCTTAACTTTACTTAGTTTAATGGTAATTGACACGTCTTTGATTAAGACATTGGCGGATTCAAAGTGCTTATAAGGGGGCTGCGACTTCCAAAATTTTGAAATTGATTACATTTTTTTTAATATAGAGCCTACGTGGCATGCATTTATGATACTGATCTTCCAAAAATAATGGATTTTGTAAAAGAAATTTGTATATAAATGTAAATCCTACTCATAATTTTTTAACCAAAAAAAAAAAAAAATGATAATAATCTCCCAAAATAATTCAAATCTGTTGAAAGTAAATTTTGTGGATAACATCTGATCAAGATGTCTTCTCCAATGAATTTAAAGCGTGAAGTGTCAAGAAACTTTAAATAATTGCATAAAACAATTATGCTTTTTTTTTTTAACCTTAAAAAAAGAATAAAATCTTTGATACATGAATTATTTTATATCTCTTGGATGATAAAGAATATGAACCTTGTTTAGAAATATGGTTAAGTTACCAGTTTAGTGTTTCCTAGGGTAGTGGTTGAGCATTTAAAGATTAATTTTTTCCTCTATTTCCTAAGGGGGTGATTGGAATTTGGAGTTTGGGAGAAGAGAGGAGACGAAGAGAAAATGAAGAAAAAGTAGAGTGATTTGAAAGGATGAAGTATTAGTTTGCAAAATTGATGTTTTTGAAAGGAGTTGTTAGATTTTTTTTTTGGGATTTATGTTTTGAAAAGAGATATTTATTTTTTATTTTTTGGGAATTGGTGTTTAAAAGAGATTTTTTTTTAATTTTATATTAATTTTTATTGTAATAAAGTTTGATTTGATGTTTTATAGAATTAAATATGTTTGATGAGATGTGAAGAGGAATTGGAAAGGAGTTGAGCGAGATTGTTATGTAGAAAAAAAACAAACACGGGTTGGATAATTTCCTCTTCTCACCTCTCCCAACCACTAAATCCAATCACTCCCTAAGTTTTATATTTGATTCATTTGTTACACTAATAAAAAAAGTGCTAATAAATCCTTCAACTTTTTAGAAAGATTATCTATTTGGTTAGAAAGTGTCAAAAAAGTTCGTATAATTTTAATTTTTGTTCTAAATAGATTCATAAATTTTTTATTTTATATTTTAATAAGACATTGACCTATTTGACCTTTATTAAAGGTTTAATGTTCATACTAAATTACATTTTCAAATTATTGTTTTTTCAAAGTATAAATTGGAATAGGGGACTATAAACCCTATATAGAAAACACTAGAGTTTGCAATTAAATTAGAGTTAAATATCGATTTTCAAATTAGTGATTTTTTAAACAAAAAGAATGAGTATACTAAAAATCTATTAGATATAAAATTAAAAATTTAATGACTCATTAGCCATTTTTTAATTAGAGATTTATTCGAAACAAAATTAACCGTGTAAAGATTTATTAAATACTTTGAAGAAGAGGCATAAATTTGTAGACTATATAGTCTGAAATAGAAACTAAAAGGATACTTTTTTTTTTTTTTTTTTAAATAGTTATTAAAGAGTATCTATTTTGCCAAAAAGATGGACTAATGCCAATTGGCACATTCCCTTTGATTAAATTAAAAAAATTAAAAAATAACCTTTTTTTTTTCTTTTTTTTTTTTTAAATGGGCAAAAATAACCTTTCATGTCTACCTTCAATGTATTCTATCACAAATGTCTTGTTTTTCAATGTGGACAATAATATTAACCTATAACATATTCAAATGCCACATTTTCAAATTAAACAACAAAAATAGAAGAGATGTTTTAAAACATTTTACCCTACAAATACTAATTAGTGTATATATATAATAATAATAATAATAATAATAATAATAACTATCAGTTTTCACTTTTAATTTTCGTTTACTCACTCAATAATAATATAACAAATTTAAACTAGAAAAGTTTAGGTTATACCTATCTATCATGCCTACATATGTGAATTTAATTTGATCTAGATTTTATATATTTATTTATTTTAATTTTCATTAATTTTAATTTTCTATTTTTTTGATTAAAAAATAATAACATGTGATTCAAATTATATCGGCATGAAAAGATAGATTATGCCAAAATATGAACTAAATTACTCTCATATTTAATAGCAACTTCAAAAGCTTAATTAAAAGCATGACATAAAACTAATAAATTAAGCTATAATATATTTTTTTTAGTACAAATTGGGAGAGGAGGACCACAAACCCTCATAGATAGGGAAACACCGCTCACAAATAAATGAAAGTCAAATACTGATTGTCGAGATCAAACTTGTCATCGTAGTCTTAAATTAAATTACTACCAAATAATGAAACTAACACGTCAGGTCTATTCGATAAAACTAAGCCATAATATCAATCATTAACATATTCTTTAGAATATTCATGAAACTAATAAAACTAAGCCTTTTTTTTTTTTGCAACTCCTTTGGAAATGAATATTTGGTTAAATAAAAACAAAGAATTTAGCAACAAAAGCGGTTCTATGAATCTAAGAGTTCAAAGATTCAAATCTTCAGTCAATTGTTACTCAACTAAAAAAAAAAAAATCTATACATATAATACTAAAAATATGAATACATATCCAACCAAGTTGGAAAACAAATAGTTTCATGAACTTGCAAGGCACCCTTTTTTTTTAAACAAAATTTAGCAGCCATTATTAGAGTTATATTGACTTATTGAAACCTTTCCTTTAGAACAACTCCCCCAAATATCTCTATCTTTAGCTCTAAGGAACTGTGGAACATATATATATATGTTTTATATGTACACAAAAAGTCATCTAAAAAACGAATAAGGACATTTCCAAAAATTAAGGGCAACCCTACTTACTTTTAAATTTTTTTTTTATTACAATAATTGAGGGTGGAGGCGTCCTTACTTACTAAAGGAAAATAAACCTAGCTCAAAATAAACCCATCTTTAAAGTAATTTCGCATTTTAAAAAATAGGTTATTCAAAACAAATAACTTATTTATATGGAGACTGATTTTTACCAAATTTATATTAATCTAGAAAATTTAGTTTTTTAAAAAAAAAAAAAAAAAATCTTATATATATATATAATGCAAGTTCTAAAGATTTTGGGAACAACAAACTAAGAACATTCGGATATGTCAACATCTTTTTTTTTACAAATATATACACATACGTCATAAATAATGTTAAAATATTCATGACATTTTTACATAAAAAACATATTCCTAAATTTGAAAGAGTCGTGACCTCTAAAAATTGGTCACAAAAAATCTGATTTTGAATATTATTGTCACAATTCTTTAGATAAAATGTTGCACAATAATAATTGTTTTAAAAAAAAAAAACAAAATTTGAATCACGATTATTTTTACTAAACATAACTTCTTGAATTTCTAAGATGATCTTAGCCCAAAAATTTAATTGTTAACATATTATAAAAATTGTGTGTTGTGGGGTTCAAGATGATATTGGAAGCAATGTAGGAAAGCTACATATAATAGAGACAAAAGTTAATTTGAGTATTAGGGTTATAATCACTTCCAAAGCAAACAAACCCAATGTCTCAAAGCTTGTTAACAAACAAACCCATCACTCTTAGTGGGTGCAATATTACTTTTTAATCAATTTATTTTATTGAGTATGTCTTAAGTCACATGGGGAATGAGAAATTTTCAAAACTCTCTTTCTTTCCAATACTATTTTCTCTCATGTCATCTTTGTCACATTAGGGTTGCACTTTCTTATCCTTAATGTTTCATCCCACAAAAAAAATGAAAGCAAAAATAAAAATAAAATCAACATTTTCAATTGAGTGAAATGGGACTTCAATATAACTAAAGTTAAAGTTAATTAGTAAGTCAAAAGATAAGTTTAATCTTAAAAAAGTCAAGATAGGTTAAAAGGAAAGGATTTTCCTTCATCAACTTTTGCAAAACGTTTCAATCTCAATATATTCACATTTCATGTTCAAATTTCATAAAATCGGTTAAATTAGGTCTAGTTGGATAAGCATTTGATTTTTCATTTAAAAAAAAAAAAATTAAGCTTGTATCTACTTAAATTCTTTACATCGAATTCGTGATCGTGAAATCGAGTTGGATTACAACTAATCAATTAAACCAACATGTCACTTACACTTTCGCTGTTTATAAGAGCTCAATAATAAACAAGTTAAACAAAAAATGGGAGATAGAATTGAAGATGATCATATATATATATATATTCTAAAGTTTAATTTAATAAATGATCTACGTAATTTGTAGTTTACATCCAAAATTTCAATGAAGAATCGTCATAGTTTTATGTGACTAATACACGAACTAAGCAGATTTTTAATACACAATTATAGTTCATATTATTTAAATTGGGCTAAAATAAATAAACATACGTAGAGGTAAAAAGAACTTTAAATAATTAAGAGTTGATGAAGAGATCCATTCATAATATTCGCCTACAATTTAGAAATTAATTTTGTACGAATTTTTTTGACAATCAAAATATTAAATATATTCGATTAAAATATAGTCGAGGTGTAAATAAACTGGCTCGACCGTCCCAAATATTAAAAATGGGCTAAAAATCTACATGAGAGGGAGAGAGAAAAGAGCTTTCAAAGCAAGGGAGAGAAATTTAGAGGTCATGAAATGGATGTGGCATCTCTCATAGCTAGCAAAAAGCAATTAAGAAAAGAAAGGGTTTTAATAGCTTAGCTTAGCTATCAAAAACTACAACTTTATTATTCTCTTTTTAATTCAACAATTTACTTAACCTCCCTTTATCCACTTCTCTCTTTAGATCTCATCACAAACTCACACTTATTGTTTTTTCCTTCAAACTTTTCCTTTTTTTTTCCTCATCATTCTTCTTCTCTCTTTAGATTTAGAATTATTTTTTCAAAAAAAAAAGAAATGATATATTGATGAGAATGCCTAAGCATGTAAAAAGAAATTACAAGAAAGCAGACTAATTCAAGGCAATAGTATCAACCAAATTATTGTTGTAATTAATTTGTTACATAATGTATATAATCATAATTATGATTAGTTATATTAAGTTCTAAAGTACCTCATCATCTCTTTAATTTTGTACTCAAATCATGATTAATCATGAGCAAGGGGAAGAGAATAACTTTGTGAGTTGTGCATATTTCATTATCCCTACCAAATATTTATACTATCTCCTTTTATAATTACCTTGGTTGATTTTGTAGTTTGAGATTATTGATTTTGGAAAAGTAAAAATTAGGGTTTGTTGGGCTATACATTAATTGGGTTTTGACTTTAGAGAGTATTTTCTTTTTCCCTTTTTTTAGGGACTTTTAATGTACCATTCTATTATTTGTGATTAGGGGATTAAAAGATTAAATGAATTGAAAACACGCTAATCAATATGGTAATCTAACCTTAATTTGTTTAGTTCGGTTGAGTTCTTAGGAGATGTTTGATTTTTTGTTTTGTGCTGGAATTACTAATGAAAATTTATCAGACTACATCCAAATAAGTTATTGCAACTATATATTCACAATATTTACTCATTCTAATCATTCAAAATAATTTCTCATTTCAAAATCATTCATTTCTGCAAGGCCTTGATGAAATCCACATTCAAGGAAATTAGTTGTTGCAACTCCTTTACAAAAATCTACATTCAAACGAACTATTGTCTGTAACTCCTCTATAAAAATTCACACAGAAACGAGCAATTACTACAACTTCAATTTTTAATTACTCAAAATAACACATCACTGTAATCACTCTAAATAATTCATCATGCAACTATTCATCCAAGTAATTTATAATGTAGTAAGAAATTATGTTGTGCAATTTTCTTCTTTAATTAGTAATAATGATAACAAATATGTTATAACTCATACTATATTATATATATATATATAAAAATTAATAAAAGTTTGGTATCTTGTAATAATTAGTAATAATAACTTAGAAACACATAGAGCTGGCAAAGAGAGCTCAACAAATTGAGCATGGATGAAATTTGGGTAGAGGAACCCTTTATGGATCTTCCCATTTTGTTATCAATAAGAACATAACTAAACTAATTTAAAGTGTGGGTTTATGACTAAGATATAATATCAGTTCGAATCTCTTCAACCCTATTTATTGTTGAATTAAAAAACAGTTGCGATCATTCATTTTTTCATATTTGATTGCTCATCTCTCAACTTTTAAATAAAACTTTGGGTTAATTTTGATCCATTTGGATTATTAATTTGAAGTGACTTGTTTATTCATGTCAAACTTACTTATTAAAGGCATGTCTCCTTTTATTTCTTAAGAAAAAAGTGGATATATATATAGCACATGCCAATTTATTTCGTTTGAATGTTCATATATTTCTTCTATCTAGTTATACGTTAAGTCATGTTGAATTGGTAATATATTATCTAGTAATTATGTTTTCATATTATTATTTAGTTAACAATATTAACAACAAAGAATTTAATTTTTTTTTAAAAAAATTAAGACCAAATAGATATGATGAAACAACTAGATAATTTAGCTTAATTAAAACTATTTTCAATCATTTGCTCATATTCCTTTTCCATGAACTTGTACACTATTAAAAAGGTGTACTATTTCTTATTGATTTTAATAGTCTTTATCATAACTTAAATTACACAATGATAACATGTTAAGAAATAAAAAGTAATATATTTATAATGTATGAGCCCCAATGTGCCCACATTCTCAAGGCATGGGCATGACAAATGGCTCTACATAGTTAGGTGACAACCAAAAAAGTATACATTATTTATTATATGATATGATATGTACTTAATCATATGTTCGTATATGTTTATATGTTTATGAATTGAGTTGATTCAATTAATATTGTGAGTATGCAAAAAGGCATTCCAACCCATGCATTTTCATCCAAGTTCAAAAAAATTGATAGTAAAATGGAAAAGTTAA
Organism: Sechiopsis laciniata; assembly: GCA_037833695.1. Lineage (NCBI taxonomy): Eukaryota > Viridiplantae > Streptophyta > Magnoliopsida > Cucurbitales > Cucurbitaceae > Sechiopsis > Sechiopsis laciniata. Next base: position 769,029 of record JBBMKA010000001.1, read on the forward strand.
ATTAATTTAAAAAATTGAAATTTATAAATTTCAATGAATTGATAAAATCTAAAAAGAAAGCCTCCATCAACTATATATTTAGTCTTTAATAATTAATTTATCATGAGGTGTCTATAGGGTGGAATTGAGTTGTGAGTTAATTAAATTAAAGTATAAACTAAACTCTAGTTTTTTTCTTCAAATTATATGATAAATATATATTTATGAATGAAATTATTTGAATTATGATTTTTTGATTATTGGATATATATTAATATCGTAACCCACCATTTTTATTGACAATTTTGTAGTTGCATATATGACTATCTCGAATATATATATATAACAAATTTATACTTTATAATGAATTTACTTGTATTCATGTTTATCTATTTAAAACAAAATTTAAGGTAAACTATATGAGTTGTCTTGAATTTTAATGTTTTGTCTATTTGGTCATTGAATTAAAAAAACATGTTATCGCTAGCTAGATTCCTACACTTGTAGATATGGTTTTATATCTAAACTTTTTTAGAATGTCATATAAATGCTTGGAATTTCTATTTTACATCCAACTCTAAATTTTGAATTTTTCTTTAATATATCTTACATCTATCATCAATCATCATTTTGAAAATTTTATTAGGCATAAAATTTAAAATTAGAGTTTTATTGAATTTAAATTTAATTTTATGTGTAATAAATCAATTAATTTTTTTTTTAAAAAAAATAAAAGGTTGCATGATTTAATAGATATTTTGACATTGAAGGATTCATTAAACATAAAATTGAAAGTAAAGGAGTTTGTCAAACACTTTTTTATTTAATTCAACAGTATTTGAGGATTATGAGATTGGATAATTTTTTAATTAATATGATTAACAATTTTCTATTTATAAAAAACTATTATATATTTTTATATCTATTGGCTTAAAATGGTAAGAAAACAAGAAAATGTTAAATATAAATATAAATTAAAATAATTAGCCTTTTTTAAAGGTAAAATAATTGGCCTTTACAACCATAACCATCGCGTTTTTTTAAAAAAAAAGATTTCAAGATATTAAACTTTACAATATAAAATAAAACTTAAAATATGAAAAGCTAACACAAGTTAAGAACAGAGGATCACACAAGCAAAAAAAAAAAAGGTTCACATGTAACCATTCAAAAAGAAAAAAAAGGAATATTTTAAAAAGCTAAACAAAATAGGAGGGGGATCAACAATGGTTAAACTCAATTACCATAATACAATAAAATTACAACGTCACTAACCTTTTCCAAAAACAAAATAACAGACGTAATTAAATATTACTTGTGAAATTTTTAATTAATGTAAATTATTGTAAGTCAAGAAAAGTAATAGTTAAATGCCAATAAAATTATGTGAGGAATTAAGAAATAGTAAATATAAATCAATATATTTTTATTTATAAAATATTTAATGTGAAATTGATGGGGTGAATATGGATTTTCGTGACGGAAATAAAATATTTATTGTTTGAATATGTCTGGTGGATATCACTGATGGGAGATTTGAATTTATTATTTTTTGGTCATTGAATACACACTAATGTTGTTGTTGTAGATATTAGATGGGCAATTTCAAACCAATATTTAATGTATCCCTAAAGTTTTATTTATTTTCTCTTTAAACTTTTAATTTTTTATAAAAGAAATTGACATGTTCTATATATATATATATTAAAAACTATAGATATATGACATATAATTGAAAAATGAAGACATCGTATGATAACTATTTTATTTTTCGTTTTTTATTTTTTAAATTTAAATTTATAATAATATCTTATTACAACAACTAACTAATGAATAGCTTAATTTTTAAAATTTAAATAATTATACAATCAAAACTTATATATATATATAACCAACAAACCCGACATAGAGAGCACAATTCTCAAAATATGAATTTAAATGAATTAACATCCAACTACGCAACCGATCCATTCGAATATATATTCTTCACATACGTATTAAAAGTATAAAAAAGTCACCAACTTACCCTTTATTTGAAAACTATCCTACAATAATGTCTTTTTTTGACATGAACTACAATAATGTCTTTTAACTTTCGTAAATGTCTCAAACCTATTTGAAACTTATTTTCAATTCCCTACGTTTTTATTTTCTTTTTTCTTAGAACCCAAATTATTTATCAAATATCAAATATAACCTTACAACACTTATCTCATAAAAGAGGAATTTGAAACAATTACGTTTAAATGCTAAAAAAGTACAATTCCAAGCTAATCTTACTATTGGTAACATGAAATCTCAAATCAAGAGCCCAACTCTCGAGAAACATTATGTTTGACTCGTTAGTTTACTTAATTAGTTGTAATTTAATTCAATGCTACTTGTGAATAATATTATCTTCTATGTAAAATTTGTACTTCTCATCTTCATATTTCAAAAAAAAAAAAAAAGAGTTTACATTTATATTTATGCTTTTTTTATAAATTTATTTTACATTCATATAAAAATAATTTTTTCATCAATATTATTAAAATTTGACATTAATCTAAGCATTATCGTAGTCAACATTATATCCTAAAACTAAAACTCAATATTTTTGAAATGTTAAAGATAAATTATTTGATTTTGAAATATAAAAAAGTAATAGACTCTACTCAAAAAATATTTTTACCAAATAGTATTTACAAGAATTATTTTTTATATCGTGGATGGAGGATTGAAGAGACCTCTCAATCGAATTAAGATCATTCTAATATAATAATTAAGAAATTATAAATTAAAAAATGAATCGTATTTATTCAAATATTGTGGATGAAAAATATAATTAAATTATGTAACGTCTCTCCAAAGACTCCCATAAGGCCAAAAAGAAATCCACTGTATAAATACTGTATTTACATTATTTATACAAAATACTCTGTTTCTCTCTCTTGATTTGTATTTGCAGAGCTCTCAAATCTTGCCTGTTCACCTACTTTCTCTCTCTAGCGGTAGTGAGAGCTTGAAGGAAGAACAAGAACTCCATTCTATTAGCAGTGATGATTTCCTCACTCTAATGGAAAAGAAATGTTCAATCCATCAACAAAATAAAAAACCCTTTTCATGAATCCAATTCTTCTCTGCAAATCATGGCGGATTCTTCACTGAGATCCTCGTTTTTGTAACCAAAATCGAACGAAAACGACCTCCTGGTTGCTTCCTTAGCATCAATGGTGGCTGCCATTACTGGAGCAGCAGCTTCTTCAACCCATACCCCAATCCCTAAAACCTCCAACCATGAAGATCGTCTCAGAAATCAATCCAGGCCGCCATTGTTGCCGTCCGAGAAGGACAATGGGATTCTTCACCGGAAACCTAGAGGCAGGCAGGTTCCTTCCAGGTATATGTCTCCTTCGCCTTCCACTTCTACTTCTTCGAGTACTTCTTCATCGGCTTCTTCTCGTCGATTTCCGTCTCCATTGCTCTCTAGGTCTACTAATTTCACTCCTGTTTCCACTCCGGTTTCGACTCCGGTTCCTAAGCGCTCGCAATCGGTCGACCGGCGGCGTTCGACCACGCCCCGGTCGATGACTCCGGTTCTCGATTCGAGACACGGCAATGCGACTGAGGCTGCGAAGCTTCTGGTCACTTCTACGAGGAGTTTGTCGGTTTCGTTTCAAGGAGAGGCGTTTTCGCTTCCGATTAGTAAGACGAAGGCGACGGCGGCGCCGAGTTTGAGCAATGCGAGGAAGGGTTCGACGCCAGAGCGGCGTAGGGCGACTCCACTTAGGGATAAGAGCGATGGTTCTGGAGTTCAAGGGGAGAATTCGAAATTACTTGACCAACATCGCTGGCCGGCGAGGAACCGGGTTGCGAATTTGGAGGGGAATCCAGTTGATTGCGGTGGTGAACAGAAGAAAGTGAATGGAATTGGATCTGGGTTGGTGGTTCGAGCGTTACAGCAAACAATGCAAGATGACAGTAGAAGAGCTTCGTTTGATGGCAGATTTAGCTTGGATTTAAGCAATTCCGAGTTGTTAAAGACAGTTCGTCAAATCCCTGATGCAGATTCAGTGAATGAATCCTCAGTGCCTTCTGATCTCACTACTTCTGATACAGACAGTGTTTCATCTGGCAGTACCTCAGGAGTTCAAGACAGTAATTCGGTTGCAAAAGGGCGAAATGGGCCTCGAGGTATCGTCGTATCTGCTAGGTTCTGGCAAGATACCAACAGCCGCCTGCGACGCTTGCATGATCCCGGTTCTCCTTTATCGACAAGCCCTGGGGCAAGAGTGGGAACCCCATCAAAGTTCAGTCAGTCTAAACGGTTCTCAAGTGATGGTCCACTTTCATCTCCAAGAACAATGGCTTCCCCTGTAAGAGGTGGCACAAGGCCTCCATCCCCAAGTAAGCTTTGGGCCTCTTCGGTATCGTCTCCATCGAGGGGAATTTCTAGTCCTTCCAGGACGAGGAATGGTGTTGGTGGTTCCTTGGTTGGTAACTCTATTAGTACGCCCTCCATTCTCAGTTTCTCTGTTGATATCCGGAGGGGGAAGATGGGGGAAGATCGTATTGTTGATGCACATGTATTGAGGCTTCAGCATAACCGTTACTTACAATGGAGGTTTGTGAATGCAAGGGCAGATGCTACGTTCATGTTGCAGAAACTAAACGCAGAGGTACTACTTTAGTGCAAAATATCTTATTCTTTTGATGGTTTCTGTTGTTTTTTCCCTCCATTATATTGGTGAGGTTTCCAAAATCGGCTACTTGTAGTTTAGCTTACATTTTGTTCTCGAAACTGGAGTGACTTAATAGTCAAAAGTGTTATAAATAATTAAGAGGGAATGGATTCAATTCATGGTGGTTACCTACCCGGGAAATAATTTCCTATGAGTTTTTTTTTATATCAAAATCTTGTAGGGTCAGACGGTATGTTCCATGAGAATAGTCGAAGTGCGCGTAAGTTGGTCTGGACACCCACGAATATAAAAAAAAAGAAGCTTACATTTTGTTCTTGATGCCCTCTGTCTCTCTTATGTTGTTACACATCCAAAAGTTGGACTTGAATCACATCTGGCGTTTCTAGCCACACCCACTACCTTAGATCAATTCTCTTATCTAGATTTCTATCTTAAGTTGCTACTGAATCGCCAACTTCCTATTTCCTATGGGTAGGGATGGATGGCCAGGGGGTGATGCTCACTTAGGTTGTATTTGGACGTGATGGCATTGTTTCTATGTGGTTTAGGAATTTTTAATATTGTCTTTGGTGCAATTTCTTGTATTTTCGGTTTATCGTTTTGTTTTTGCCCCTAATTATTGTTTGCCTAGGTAGTTGACATCTACTTTTCTAATTTCTTTTCTTTCTCTTATCTTCTCTGTAACTCTTTCATATATTAGTGGAATGGGCTGTTTTCTATTAAAAAAAAACATCTTATCCACCCGTTAACTCCCAATCCAGCCTCTACTTCTCTGTGCCATCAACTTCCTTTAATCATGCTTCATTGAATGAGTTGCATTAAAGTCTTTCAGGATCTTGCAATTTGAATTATTGTCATACATCTATACCATCGTAAAGAAGAATAAATTGAAGAGGGAACTAAATAATTTGAAATCTACCATTAACTTCCAAGGAATTATTGGTGGGATCCACTATCCACAAATGCTCAATGATTTAATTATTGTTTAGTTGTGTGTAGGAGTTTCTTCAGGGTTGTTTTTGTTTTTGTTTTTTGTTTTTTTTTTTGACAAAGGGTTGTTTTTGTTTAGCCATCTTTGCTCCTTTAGTTAATTTTTTCCCCCTCTTCATCCTGAGTCTTTTTATGTACAAGGCCAAACTCCTCAAAAAATTGGTTCCACACCTCTAAAGCTATCTCACCTTGCCATAGAAGTCGATCAAGATCCTCTGCCACCCTCCTACCCATGATGCAACACACATGACTCAAAGGAGGAAGGAACCATCCTTGGAACCATGTCTAAAGTGTTAATCTAGCCATGAAGAACATGTCAAGGAAAAATCTCACTTTTTTTTTTTTAGATTTTCATCTTCCATAGTGAAGAAAAAGTTGAATCCCCCACTCCCATGAAAGAAGAGGAAGAATTAACCAAACAAATGAAGAAGGAATGACACGAGAAGCGATCAGTTAGACAAGGAACCGAAAAAAAAACTCCTACGCCCATGATAAGTTGATAACACCCAAAATCTCCCAATAAAGAAAGTAACTCAACAACATCTAACATCTCCCAATCAGACATTGGACATCGAAAATCCAATAAAATGGAAGGATGACGGAAACAAGGTTTCCATAGTGGTGAAATTCTCAAAGAACATAGTTTTTTCTTTGGGCCCTCGTTAGATTCAATGTTTGTTTAGTCATTGTTGAGTGATATTTTGGCCCTCGTTAGATTCATTGTTTCTCTTTGGCCTTAGTTACTAAGTATTTATTTTATTATTATTATTATTATTTTTGTAATTGTTTCACTAGATTGGAGATCCTTCTTGTTAAACTTCTCCTTTGTTCGGGTTGTTATTTTTGTATGCTCATGTGTTTAGACTGCTTTTTATGTATGATTGTTATGAAAACGACAATCAACAATCAATTGAAAAACAGAGAAAACGTTAAATAAGAGCACACAAGTCCCCAAGGAGTGGCGCAGTGGTTGAAGACTTGGGTTTTGAGGGTATGTTTCCCTTAAGGTCCCGGGTTCGAGACTCACTTGTGACATTACTCCTTCGATGTTTTCGGTGCCTGGCCTAGGGACCGACATGGTTACCCTTGTTTCAAAAAATAAGAACACACAGAATTTACGTGGTTCACTAACAGTGCGTTAGTTACATCTACGAGCAGAGGAGAGAACGTTTTATTATGGAGAGTGCGAATTACAGAGTGTCGATCAGATTGGGGGCGAGGGTTTTATGACAGTTTATTTAGTGTACTCTTATAAAATTCTATTACAAATAGGCACAATTACATAAAAGTCCAAATACGAAAATAGAAACCTAATTACATATTTCGTCTAGGTTTCGGGGCCGTTGCCCCAAGAGCCCACCATGGGCCTCGCCCCTAGGACCTCGACTCGCTAATCGAGCAGCGAGACCCCGACTAAATAATTGTGGGGCATCAAACAGTTCTAGACATATATCAACAATGTGATATGATTCAGGATTTAGATTATATAAAAAGGTAAAAGAATACAAGATAAACCAACATTTGATAGGTCTTGGAATCTCCCCTCTCAAGAGAATACTCTCTATGAGCCGTACAATAATTCACTCAATAATTAGATGCCTAAACCCTACCCTAACATCTCCTATTTATAACAAAACCCTAACTTACTCCCCAAGTAATTGCTAACATACCCCTATATTATTCCTTAATAATGCTAAGGCCCAAAACGTATCACAATGCTTCTTTGTAAGGTTCTTCATTTTTTTTATTCTCAGTGAAAGCTTAGACCATTATTAAAAAAATCACGTTATTGAACCTGTTTGGATGTGCACGTTGTTTCCAATCTAAGTTTCCTTCTATGGAATTGCTATGTTGAATGAATTATTGAGCATTTTAGGCCGAACATAAAAACTTTATTGTAAGGCACTTGTCTCTTTCGGAGAAGGATATGAGTTATAAACACAACCTAATTGATTTACTAATAAAAACGAGGGGTGAAATATAATTAAGAATTAATATAATTTTAAATAAAGTCCCTTCTGGGGCATCTGATAAAATTGGAATGGTATAGAGAAGACTAGCATGACCCCTGCACAAGGATGACACACAAATCGAGAACTGGTTCAAAAGAATATAAATTTGAACAAAAATGAACAACTAAATAATATAAAAAAATGGTTATGGTTCTAGTTATAGAGGTTAACGACCAGTTGAGGAGGGTGAAAAAGACGAATGTTGAAGAAGATGACGAAGTGAGAAGAAGAAGAGGCAAACATTTTTATTTTCTGACAATTATGTTCCACTTAAATTTGACCTAAGGGGTTAATTGCAACAATTATCAAAATGTTAGGGGGACAATTAATTAAGGGTGTAATTGTTACAAACTCCATTGTTCAAGGATCTCCTCTGCTAATTTTGTGGGGAGGGCTCTATTCTTGCCCTTTGGTTGCTCTTTTGGTTTTCTTTTGAGGAATATACGTCTCTGTTTCTGATAAGAGGCCCTTTTTTTAAGAAGTGGTTTGGCCTTTTTCTTTTACTTATATTTATATCCAAGCAGTCTTTTCTTGATTCCTACCTTTCTAATTTCACGTATGTCGTCATGCTCCGTCTTCTTACAAATTTTCTTGAATGAATGGTTGAGTTTATTTATTATGATGGGAAATAGATGTTTTGTAAACTCAAAAGAATTTTGTCATAAACTTTATGGAATAATTACTTGCAGCTTTATCAGTGTGATTAGGAATAGTTTAGTCCATTAATTTTATCATCTTTCTTTTTTCTGCGCAGAGGAATGTTTGGAATGCATGGGTTACTATCTCAGAATTACGGCATACTGTCACACTTAAAAGAATCAAGTTATTATTACTACGGCAAAAATTAAAGTTGACATCCGTACTCAAGGGACAAGTAAGATTCAGAACCATTTTCCTTTTTTCCCAAAGAATATCATTTTGTTGATGATTTTGCTCTTTAAATGCGCTTGTGATTTTCTTTTTTGTATGCCCTAATATTCTTTCATTTTTATCTCCATGAAGGTTTGATTTAATACTCAAATATATTATTTATAATACATACTTTTCAAGTTAAATTCATTAACAATTAAAAGATTCTTTTAATAAAAAAAAATATTAATTTCTAGATTTTGTTAATAATGTGTTAAATTATTATTTAAAACAATAATTTAAAAGTAATACACTGGCCCTATCCTGATTCTCCAAACCAGAGAATGGGGTAAAGATGGCATCCTGCTTCATTGCCATCCTTGATCAAGTTAGCTGCTGCCCTGTTTAGTTCTCTTTCAGAATAAAAAAATTAAAAAATCCAAGGTTGTTATTTTTATAAAACCTGACCATTTACAAAAATAGTCCAAACGATCCGTTGACCAAAATCTTATATCTAAAGAATTGGAAGACAGCACAATTTCTCACCTAAGAGCGAAACCAACTTTGATGTCATCAGTATGCCAATTTCTTTCTGCTGATTGTTAAGCCTTATTTACTGTAAATAGTGTGTTAAATTGTATGCCCCGTTACTCAACAAAGAAACTTGTTAGGACACTGAACTTACAACTAGCAAATCTGGAATATATTGATAGAATAACCGAGAATTACAAGATAAACTAGATGAGAACACCTAGGACCCCCCCACTTGAGTGTTCTCACCCAAGCCGTAACCTTCGCGAGTACAACCCGATACTTTCCTCATGAGCCTTTGCTACCTACTAATAGCCCTTCCCATCTAACTAACTTCCTGGCTATATAGACTAATAAACCGGGAGCAAAACTTACCTACTTGTTGGTAAGTATGGCGTCAATTCTTACCAATACATTAGCCACATATTTTTAACTAATAATTGAAAAAGAAATATTTGATGAAAGGATTGATTAAACATCTTTAAAAATAAATAATAAAAATGTGTGGCTCATGTGATGGTAAGTAAATACATCATACTTACCAACAAGTTGGTAAGTTTTGCTCATAAACCAGCTAGCTACCTTACAAAATTCTTGCTTAGTCCTTTCCTTTCTACTTGTTAGATATCTTTACCTTCCAATTCGTGCTAGAGTCTACAATGATGACTTAATGTTTGATTTTTTTTCTGCTGGTTATTAGATTTATTTTGTTCAGTTTGCTCAACTCGGAATTTTCATGTTGAGTTTGCTGAGTTCCCTTATCTCCACGTAGGCATTAAAGAGAGCTTTTCCAGTACCATACGGGACCATCAACCAAATCCGTACTACAATTTATTTAATGCAATATGAAAAATTTAACTGTTTCTCTTTCTAATTTGTATCCAGGAGCCATGTGATAATGGAAATAGTGCTTGATATTTTTTATGCGTTGATGAGATCTGGTTATGGCATTCTTCTGAAAGAAATGTATATTCTTTGCGTACCTATCCAACGAAATTTAAGAGCCCCTATACTCCATACTCTCTCCAAACGACACTAAAAGTCTGTATACTCGTATGCACAGATTTTCGAAGTGTCCTTATTCGTTAAAGTGAATAGGATAACGTCATACTGAAAATTACCTTAATTTCTTCCTTAATTTGTGTGGTAACTCTGTGTCCTTTACAATGATTGATTTTATGTTAATTTATTCTCCAAATTCTAACATAAGCTTTTTCAACCCAATCGATTTGATTGCAGATAAGTTATTTGGAAGAATGGGCTCTTTTAGACAGAGATCATTCGAGCTCCTTGCTTGGAGCAACTGAGGCTTTGAAAGCCAGTACTCTACGGCTCCCAGTTGTTGGGAAAGCAATAGTATGTACCCTGCACCGATTCCAATTTTCATCGAATAACTGTTATTAGTAGAGGCTCAAATGTGAAGATAAAAAATAATTTGTGTTTTTTTTATCAGGCTGATATTCAGAACCTGAAGGATGCTGTGGGTTCAGCTGTTGATGTTATGCAGGCAATGGCATCCTCAATTTGCTCTCTCTCATCCAAGGTGCTGCTTCTGCTAAAATTTTTACCTTACTGAGAAAGTTTATCATTTTTCTGAGTGCTGAAAGTTATGAATAGACATCACAAACCTATGTTTTTTTTATAACTGGAAGGAGAGTTTCGCCTCACTACGAAGTCGGAGGGACCCGCGCGTGTCCCATTGCCCGGACTTGGGAGACAACAAGAAATTTTCAATTAAGCTCACTTGTGAGTTTCGAATCTAGAACATATCTAATGGAGCATACCTTGGAAATCCCAAGCCTCTACTAACGAGGCTGCCTTTAAGTTTTTCTGTTCTCCTGTATGAGAAATTTTGGACTAATATTATCACACTACCACATGGTGTTCCTTCTGGAACTCATGTTTATTTTGGAGCTCTTTCATTTCTTAACAATTCAGATTTCCCCCATTTAAATTCTTAAATTGAGGTAAAAAGAAACTATGATATCATTGGCAAAGGACTCAGAGCAATTGCTAAGATGTGTTCCTTCTTTGTGATAGTAGTTTTGAGGATCTTAGTTGTTATTTGGGAGGCATAGCCAAGGAAGATGGGAAAAACAACATAAAGAGCTTTTGATGATCCTTTGTATAACTTGCCCCTTAGAGTTAAAAGCTAACAGAATCCTTGACTTATGTTTGTTTGCCCCTTTGCATAGCTCGCGTATCTTAGAAATGTTTACGTCTCATTCACAGGTAGAAGAAACAAACTCCGTGGTGGCTGAACTCGTTAAGGTGACGGCGAAGGAACGGATCTTACTTCAACAATGTGAAGATTTTTTGTCCACACTAGCAGCCATGCAGGTAAGTTATACAGCTTCATCAATCACTGTAAACTGTAAAGTGAACTGTCTTCGTGTTGCATCTCTTTTTTATTTTACTGTTTGGTCGTGTTATGAATAGGTGAAAGATTGTAGCTTGCGAACACATATATTGCAATTGAATCGATTTCCAACGCGACAGCAGCCTAACAAATACATGTAGAACTGATATGGACCTGATGATTTGACTGAACTCCCCACTCATTATTCTACTAACTTTACACGGAACCCTTTTTCGTTTTCGACCCGATGGAGGCGGAGACTGAAGTAACAAGAACAGATTGGTGATTTTAGGATCTGGGTTTTGGTGGCTCTTGTATTTCTTCACTATGTTGTTAAATGTATCCCTATGTATCTTGAAAAGAAAAAGAAAAAAGATTGTAGGGAATGGCTTTCCATCCCTTTGATTAGCTGTGTAAAAGTGCTGAAATTTTTATATTCCTTTAACCAAACAAGTAAATGCCAATGCTGAATGTGTATATATGTAATGTTCTCATCATTGATGATTTCTTGTAGTTTGTGAATTCTCGTGACTCTTATTGGTGAAATAGTGTCTCCTTTTAATATTGGCCAAGAATTTAGTAGCAAAAAAAATTTAAGTAGATTAAAATGCAAATAACATGTTCAGTTTTTGATTTAGTTCAACAACAAATGGAGTACAGTGATTCAAACTTTAGTCAAAGTTTTATATATTTACATTTACACTTTTCACTAGTTTGAAGTTTTTACATTTACATTTTATATTTCTCAACAATTCTTGTTGCTCTAGAAACATCAAACTAATAGTAAAACTATATTTAAGAACTATTGAGAACACAGTTAGTTTGAGAAAAGTAATTAGTGGATACTGACAGTTGGTTTAAGAAAGGTCAAACTTCTAATGCTTTTTATTCCACTAGCTACCGGCCAATAAGAGCAGTTATTCAACGACATTAATGTACGCTCAATGATCAAGAGGTCTTGGGTTCGAATCCTTCTCACCCCTAATTATTATAATCTCAAAAAAAAAAAAAAAAGTGAAAACTCAAAAGTGAAAGGTAAACATTTTGATATATTTTTTAAAAAAAATCTGTTTTTAGAATAAAAATAAAAATGTCTAAGAGGTCATAAGTTTGATTCCCCACTCTGCTACTAAAAAAACTCAAACTAAGAATCATGAAAGAATTGAGATAGTAACGAGAATAAAAAATTAAATCAATATCTTAACAAATATTAGAATTATAAAAAAGTATGTGACATTGATTTGAAGAGTTTGTAATTATTTTCTAGATTTGACTAGTTTTTATAATATCGAATAGATTGGTGGCGCGTTGGTTGCTTGATTGATTGTAATTTAATTCAACTTCACAATCACGATTTCAACTTAAAAATTTATATTTGACTCTCATATATTTAAGAGCAGTTGTTAATTCTATGTAGGATTTGTGGTCCCTCTTCCCCAGTTTAAAAAAAAAAAAAAAATTTTGTAAGTTTCTAGAAAAAAGAAAGATTAGTCAAATCTAAAAGTAATTGCAAATATAATCACTTCAAAAAGAAAAAGCAAATATAATGATTAGTATTAATGAGTATTATCACATATTTTTTTTGAGACATTGTCATATAATTTCTTATAATATTAGTATTAATGGGTATTTATAATATACAATAATGATATTGATGAGTATTTATTAAAACGTATTAATATGACTACATATAAAAATATTTTAAAAATTTTCTTGTAATTTCTTTGTGGAAATTCGAAGAGCCCAATAAAAGGGAGGACATTGGGCCTCAAGCTTTTTTGAGATTGGGCTTAGGGCCCAACTTCGTACTTCCAAGTTCCGTCCAATTTTGGTACAGTTTTCCCTTTCACTCAGTTTTGGTTTTAGCAGAAACAGCGAGAAACCTCGACCGGGAAAGAACTCAGACCTCAAAAATCTATCTCCAAAACTTCAGCACAAGCTTTTCCATGGCGACTTCTTCACTCTTTAATCTCTCTGCTCCGCCATCGCTGCTCATCAAAAGTTCAAATTCTTCCTTCCTCTGCGGAACCCTTCTCCCATTCCCTTCATCTCGCTCAAGAACTTCATCTCGCAAATACTTTCTTTCTCCCTCTGCTAAGCAATCGATGGACCACATCCCTAAGCAATTCCGAGGAGAAAATCTCAAAGATGGCTGTAAGTCTCCAAATCCCAATTGTCTGGTCTTGTATCGTTTGAAGATGGTTTGTTTGGTTCCCTTCGTGTTTTGATGTTGATTGATTGATTGATTGATTGATTGATTGGTAACTTGGAGAATTGCTGTTCGTTTTTCATTTTTATTTTCATGGACTGTTGATGATTTTTGGTGGGTGTTTGTGTTTCAGTGGCTTGAGATGTTGGAGATGGATTAATTTTAATTGTAGTTGCACTAATTATTAAGAAATCCAAAGTTGTAGGTTCAATCCATGGTGACCAGCTACTTAGGTATCAATTTCTTTAGAGTTTCATTGACATCCAAATGTTGAAGTATCAAGTAGAATAGCCGACATCCAGACGAACATTACCGACTTTTAAATATCGGGTTTGAATCAATGCTGTTCATATGCTTAAAAGCTCTTTTTTATCATCAGAAACAACCTGATTTATTTTCAAGATCTCGTGCATTGCATTACCATAACGAAAAAAAAAAGAATTAAAAAAGAGAACTCTTGTGATTCGGAATGTACCTTTCTCGGTGGAAGAAAAGGAATAGCGATGGATTCCTATGGAGCGAACAAGAAGATGAAACCGGACGACGAATTCTTACGTGGTCCTAGGAAATCAAAGGTCCGCTTCCTCATCTATATCGAATCTTAATATCAGAATAGCTTATATAGTCATGATTCAATTCAGGTCCTGATTTCTTTCTCATTTTTCGGATCTGATTGGAACAATGGAGAAGTAGGAATACTTCGGCCATTCATAATGAATATCTCAAATATCTATGTCCGGTTAGCTAGTATATCGCGTGAGAATAGTCGGCATCCAAATGTTGTAAGATCAGACAATATGTTCCGTGAGAATAGTTCAGGTGCGCGCAAGCTGACTCGTAAACTCACGAATTAAAAAATATGGTTGCACCAATGGAATATAATCAAGCTAAATTGTCTGCACATTGGAAAATGTGTTGAAAAAGAGCCATTGTACTTTATTTTATAGCCTAGAGCTATGTTTATTTACAATTCTATGTAGTCAAGCTTGAGTGATTCTAAACCTGAAACCTAAACTACATAGAATTGCAAATAAACATAGCTCTAGGCTATAAAAGAAAGCACAATTTTCCAATGTGTAGACATCTTAGCTTTATTCTTATCACCAATGCTAGATGGGTTAAATTTGTACTTGTATTTAACTCATGATTGCTGGACTGATTGTTGGAAATACAAACAAAGTGTTGTAGAATCCCACATCGGTTAAATAAGGAGTAGATCCTAGGTTTATAAGGAAAGACAAACATCTCCATTGGACTTGTATTTAACTCATGATTGCTGGACTGATATTAAAGAACTATACGACGTTTGGCATATGCTATTAAAAGAAGCTTGAATGAACCCAAAAGCTTGAGTGAGTGGGTGCTCTGATACGAAGTTAAATCACAAATGATCCCAAAGTTTAAGTTGACGGGTTAAATTTGATATCAATACTTTTAGAAAGAGTCCAACTGGTTGAATGCAAAATGAAATTTCTACTTGCACAGATAATAATCCTCAAGCCAAGTATTTATAGTTTGTATTTGTCATTATAAAGCCATGTTTGATTCTTTAAACCTGATGTAGGAGAGTCATTAAAGTTTTTAAGCATGATATGTTGCCATCTCGTTTTGTTGCTTCCAAGTCTGCTCCGTGTAGTTACCTCATTGGGATTTTTTGTCTTTGAAACCTCTTTCATTTCTTTTTATTACAATCCTAGTCCCTTCTACATTTCAGTTCACATGCATTGGAATTCAAGTGCATCTCCCTACATTTAATGTTCAGATATATTTTTTGAACAAGATAAGCATGATCTTTATTGTTTGATGAATTGTTTGATTGTTCACTAATAATACTTCTACTTGTAGCTTTTATGGTTTATTCCTATAAAAACAAACAATTTCATTGCCTAAATGTCAATCTCCTTTTTTATAGTGATGGAGAATTACAAGAATGTTCCTCAATATCTTTATGGCCTTTCGCCTTCACAAATGGACATGTTCTTGACAGAAGATAATCCCGTTCGGCGACAGTCTGAATTAGTTACTGAGGTTGTCTTTTCTTACTTGAGCTTTCATACACTTTAGCACTTGATGCCTAGAGGTTTAGTAATTTCATTAACTTCCCTAATCCGTACTAAATTGAAAAGAAAATAAAAAGAAGAAAGGCAGTTTACTTTTTGCTTGAAGCTCACAATTGTTCAAACGAAGCATTACTATTGTGCTTTAGTAACCACACCGATTGCTTGTTACTATGGCAGGAAAGCATCTCATCTTCCCACAATTACATGAATCATGGAGGAATGTGGAGTCTAGCGGGCATGAATGGGGGCGGTCCATCAAAATATAGTATGAGCGTTAGCATGTATCGTGGAGGATCTGGGCGACCACGATCAGCTCCCCCTGATTTGCCTTCTTTGCTCTTAGATGCTCGTATATGCTTTTTGGGTTTGCCTGTGAGCCACTATATTCATTTTGGCTAGTCATTTCTGATTTGTGAGATATTTTGTCACAGGGCACTTTTTTGGTTGCTATATTTTACATCTTTGTATTTCCTTTCAAACCAATGCAGATCGTACCTGCAGTTACTGAGCTTCTTGTTGCTCAGTTAATGTGGCTAGATTTTGACAACGCAACAAAGCCTATATACCTCTACATAAACTCTTCGGGAACACAGGTAAGTAATTGACATTTCCTTTATCCCTAATGTATCATATCACGTTTCCTTGTTATCGATGGTTGTTGTATTGTGATTGTATTGATCATCTTGATACTTTTTTTTTTTATTATTATTATTATTTTTAATTGGTGTTTTTTTTTTTTGTATGATTTAGAATGAGAAGATGGAGTCTGTTGGAAATGAAACTGAAGCATATGCTATAGCAGATATGATGGCTGTAAGTAGTTCCTTTCTGACCCTTAGTTGATTCCTTTTGTTCAAGCTTTTACGCTGAACAACTTTGTATCTGGTCTTTGAAAGTTTCGGTAAATTCCTTTTTTTAAAAAAGAAAACCTGATCGGTTAGAAAAGTAGAAATACAAGATTCTATATAAATGATTATTTGTTAAGTCGGGTCATTTTGACTGGTAAGCTCTTCTTCCTTGTTTATGTGGTTCCCTTTCTCTATGCCAATATATTCTTTCATTTTTATCTCCATGAAAGTTCGGTTTATCATTAATAGAAATGCTATAAAAATAAAAAGAAAATTAATAGTAATAAAAAAGCAATGACTATCATAGGAACCACCAAGAAGGAACAATAACAGAATTACAGAGGGATCTAGTTGCTTGCTGGCAATAACAGCAAAGGGAAATCTCTACAAGAATTGATGACAGAAACCCAAAGGAGGCATTGAAGTGAGCATGTTTTCATCAGACCAAAATCTTATGTTCCATGTTGCCCAATATTTCTAGCCAAAAACCAGCCCACTATGACAACCTTTCGATATCCTTAAACAGGAGATACATAAGGATCCTCATCCAACATGGACCAACAACCCAACGTTAGCCGCCACCCCCCCCACCACCACCAGAGTTATCCACTAATGTGTACCTAAGCTCAAAGCAGTTTATAGGTCAAAGTTTATATTGTGAGTTCTCCCATGTGTGGCGAGCCAGGCAGAGAGTTTGTCTTCTTCAAGATGTTAACCATCCAAAGCTGAGTGAAAAATGAAACAGACACATCGGAAGAAGTTAACAAGGTTAAGCAGAACAAGCTAAAGCCCAAAGAGATAAGATGTTCCCTTGCCTAAGGAGTTATCAAACACGATGAAGCAAAGTAGGTTTATCAAAGGACAAAAAGTGATTGGAAAAGGATTTGTAAGGAAAATAAATCAAACGACTTGGGAGATTAAACTTGATATTCATGGAATCCAAATGGTGGTGGAAGATATCCCCTGGAATGAAAGGTTGAAAAGATAACATTCCAACTTCCTCTTCCATTCTATCACTTGAACTTTCTTAAATTGTAAGTCAAAAGTAGAGGGCCGCAGGGGCATTTTCTCCTACTTGATGGTATCTTATTAATTAATCCCTTTTTTTTAGGAAACAAAAAACATTTTCATTGATTAAGTTAAAGTGTTACAAATCCATCAAAACATCAGGGGTCGTGTTAATTAATCCATCAAAGCCGGCTCCTAATAAAAGTAGGGGTCTGTGTTATGTTTGGTCCCTTGCTAGGTTCAATGTTTCTCTTTGGTACTTGATGTTGGCCTTTTGTAATTATTCGCTATGCCTTATTTTAATTGAATGGAGCCCCCTTGGGCTTGGTTTTTTGTTGTTGCTTTTGTTCTTCCATTTTTCTTGATGAAAGATTGGTATTTCATGAAAAAAAAAAAATGTTATGATAGGTAAAAAATGTGCCAAAATAAAGTCGTACCAGTAATTTTATGATCTAGTTACTTTGCTGTTTCTTTATTACGCCATCAACAAGCTAGTTGAATTGTTCTTACATTTGTGTAGTACTGCAAAGCGGATGTCTATACCGTGAACTGTGGAATGGCGTTCGGTCAAGCAGCCATGCTTCTGTCAGTTGGAACCAAGGGTTACCGTGGTGTCCAACCTAACTCCTCCAGTATGTCCCTGGCCTCTTAAAACTGCAAAGATAATTCTCAGTATTTTTGCATAATTCTGCATGCTCATCAGCCATTCAGGACACTGCTTTTTATGCTGACTTATTTTATTGGGGGGCTTGATGTAGAAAAACTACTGGGATGCTTTCTTCTTTAATATAGTTTGTTTTGGAAAATGAAACAATTTTGGGAGAAAGATCTCCGATTGGAGATGAAAAAAGAGGTGACTGAGGGCCACCTACCTAAGAAATAATTTTCTACGGATTTTCTTGATATCCAAATGTTATAGGGTCCATGCGGTATGTATCGTGATATTAGTCGAGGTGCACGCAAGTTGGCCTGGACAATCACAGATATCAAAAAGAAAAATGGAGACGAAGAAAGAAAAATCTATAAATATGATTGCACCAGAATAAACACATCATAAATACAGATTCCAATAATGGATCCAGATTGAAAAAATCATCCATAAAAATTTTTACCCTTTCTTTTCAAGCAAAGATATCATAAGACCTCGACAATCGCTTCACATGAATCTTTCTCTCTCAGAATCTGCCGGACATTTAATTATCCATCCCTGAAAATTCGACTATTTCTTTTCAACAAAAGATGCCATAAGAAAACACGAACAAGCGCCATCCATATGGATAGCACTTGACCGTTTCTTTCTTTAATATAATTTAGTTGAGTTAGACCAACATTCTCCATTTATGGCATTATAACTTATAACTTGGCCTTTTCATCTCCCTTGTAGAAAAGGTTAAAAATAAAAAAACTTATAACTTGGCTGCTTCTTGGTTCACAATGATCAATCCCTTCCTTTTTTACCATTACTTTTCACAATTGCAGCCAAACTATATCTGCCTAAAGTTAGTAGATCAAGTGGTGCGGCAATAGATATGTGGATTAAGGTACAAACACTTACCTATTTCTTTCTTCTATTAATAATAACCTTTCTCCCTCTCATTGTTTTTGTAAATCTTGTCTTAGGCCAAAGAACTCGATGCCAACTCCGATTACTATATCGATTTGTTGGCTAAAGGAACTGGTAAATCCAAGGAAGAGATTGCTAATGATGTCCAACGACCCAAATACCTCCGAGCACAAGAAGCCATTGACTATGGTCTTGCAGACAAGATACTCAACTCGCAGGATACTGCATACGAAAAGAGGGTCAGTATCACATACATCTCTTTCTCTTTCTCGTTTTCTCTTAAGACGCCATTGTTGAATTATGTTAAACCACCCATCAACCCAAAAGCTTAAGCTGATGGGTTGAAGTAAATTTAATGATATCAACCAACACTTTTCCTCATTTGTGAACTTAAAGTTTTGAGAAATGCCCTACAAGGAAAATTCAACTTTAATTGGGAAGGAAACAACTTAGCGAGGACCGAATTCAGGACCTATTGCTTTTATACCATGTTGAATTATGTTAAATCATCAATCAACTCTAAAGCTTAAGTTGATGGATTGTTGTAAATTTAATTATATCAAACCATCATAGAGTGACCTAGTGGTCAAGAGAGCTTTGGGGAGTTAAGAGGTGATGAATTCAATTCATGGTGGTCACCTACCTAGGAATTAATTTTCTACGGATTTTCTTGACATCCAAATGTTGTAGGGTCTGGTATGCCCCGTGATATTAGTTGCGCGTAAGCTGGCCCGAATAGTCACGGATATAAAACAAGAAAAAGAAAAATGAATTAAATCAACCCACAACCATCAATTCCATGACACAAGTCTAACATTTTGCTTCTACAATCAGAATTATGAGCAGTTGCTTGCGCAGTCGAGAGCCATGAGGAGAGCACCACCTGGAGGCAATCCACAAGCGGCGCCGTCCGGGTTCAGGTAAACCGAGATAGGTGTGTGGAAAGTGTACAAATAGAAAGTTCCATAGCCCCCCCTCCACTCTGTCATAGCTAGCTGCAACCCAAGATAAGCTTTATAATCATTTTCTCTCTCTTTTTTTGGGGTGGGGTGTTCTGGTTTACTTCTGAAGTACTTGATAAATTAGCACCATCAATATGATCTTTATAGGAGGCTGTGTATTGAAATACTTTATGTCATTTAGGGCTTAATTATGTATGTCTTTAAGTTATTATGAATTTGTGATGAATTAGCTTTGTTCTTGCTTTTGTAATTGTGTTCAAACCAGTCTTTGCTACAACACGTTCTAATGAGCAATTTCATTGATAAATGAAAGTATTTAAATACTTAGAGTACCGATGATTACATGAAGGATTTCAACTTATTTTTAGCCATTTATGTCGTATGCCTTTTTTATAACTTTATTACTTGGGTTATTTATTTATTATCATTTTTTTGAATTCAACTACAATTGAAGGGAGGATTGGAAGTTATTGCTTTTGTTGGCTTGTATTAGTTTTTCTTATTCATCAATTAAGATAATTTAATGAAAACAGTTACGAGAAATTTCATAAAATAGCATCTACTGAATATTTATTCTTGAAATCGTTACAACTTTTTATTTGTTCAAATATTGCTTCCGGTTGATTTTTTTTTTTTGACATGTTTATATGTACATTTGAATTCGATTAGAAATATGCTTTTTTTAGAAATATTAATTTTTTTTAATTATTTGAAAACATATATTTATATTTTATGCAAACGCCTCAAAATAAATAAATAAAAGGGGAAACGAAATGTAACACAAATTTGAAAGCCTAGTTAGTTTAAAAAAAAAAAAAAACATGTCAAAGACAAAATTGGTTTAACAAACAGGGTTTTAGTTTTGAAAATTTGGATGTATTAACTTCTTAAGTGATTAATCTTGTAGTTTAACTCAGTTACCTAGTTTTAATTTTTCTTTTTGAAATACTTGGTTTAACTTCAAACTTCATCTAATTGAATGTTTTTTTTTTTAAAAACATAATCTAATTAAATGTTAAACTTGACTAAATGAGACAATTAATACTTTCTTAAATAAGTGATAATGAATTGGTGTTTATTAAATTTAAAACTCATAAGTTTAAAGTTAAAATTGATTTTTTTGACAGTAAAATTATTATTTTTAAACAAAGTTACAATTTAACTATTAAGATCGAAAACTAGGAGAAAAAAAAACTACAAGATCGAAAACAATATGACCCTGTTTGATAACCATTTCGTTTTTGGTTTTCTGATTTTGTTTTTAATATTTTAAAAACAGGTTTGTTTGATAACCAATTTTAGTTTTTGTTTTTAAAATTTTAAAAATGTT